>BCGE01000007.1:0-299097 GCA_001599155.1 Wickerhamia fluorescens | reverse complement strand
GAAAGATCAAAAGCTATTCTCTTTTCTCGGGTTATTTTGTTTTCAGTCATGAGATATTTTTAGGTTTAGGCAACTATTGAGCTCCGTTTGGTCTTMTTTCTGAGTTATTGGCACTCAACACTAGGTCAATTTATGAACTTTGAGTATTTTAGAAAGCAAGATCCGCGTAAGTAATAAATATGTAACCTATAATCAGCATCAAACTTTATCCTCAAATTTTATTCTCAAATTTAATTTAAGTAAACGAAAGTATTTGGATACCAAAATTGAAAGGTAACTTCAAAATCAGGATTGTATGATTTAATGGCTGATTCATAGAACTACCAAAATTATACTTTAAAAGAATTGGAAGAGGATTATCACGCTAAAACGCCAATTTTATATTTTAACATGATAAAAAATATAACGCTATAAACACAGAAGATATCTTGGAATTTCTCTAGATATAGTTGACGCCTCCAAACAAATAAAATAACTCAACCAATAAATGTACATTCCAATTCATATTTGCGAAAATTACGTTTTCTTAATATCAATAACAATAGAGTTTTTTATAACATGAGCATGTCCCTAGATATTGTAAAACAGAACTTATATGTTGCCTCGTCACATAACAAGCAATAATGAAAAGAAAGTCGCTTATTATTACTGAATTTTCCAGTTTGAAACTATACTCTCGATATAGATAAGGTGTTGTATTTCTTGTTTTACCACTTCAGCAATAGATAAAAGGCATGAGATTAAATTGTATTGATTGTACAATCGCTGTATATTCCCTGTAAAAGGTGTAGTAATAAAGAGAGATAAAATAACTGATTTTATACTGCGGTATGGATTTTACTTTTTATAACTAATGAAAATCGTTGTTTATGAATAAATGCCTTAACAAGGACTTGTATTTTATACGGTGATGATCTTTTCGTGTTTTAAAATGTATAGAAACTTTTTCTTTCTTAATTATGGACATATTTGCACTCTCACTTTAAACATTATATATTCAAAAAAGTTTATTATTCAAATGTTACCTCATTTAATAAAATTTTCGATTTTTCCAAATAATCAGCTATCAATATCTGCCTCATCAGCCATTCTTCAATATAGCATACAACACCATATGCAATTTAGCACAGCTCTGGAAGACTACATATTTTTTCAAAACGTACGCATTTATTATCTATAAACCACCATATGCAAAACCGAGAGAAATTAGATAGTCTAATTTTCAGACCTAACAGCAAAACCAAATAACTGGCCAAAGAAAGAGCCTTCAAATTTTGGTTTGAATGTAGTAGTTTGGGAATTTATTTCCCTCAAGATTTGTGCCTCCTTTTCGGTAGCAGTAAGCTTTTGGACTGGTGAAGAAGGGCTGGATTTCATGTTGTATAAATTTGTGTAAAGTCGTGTTCTGAAGACAATTGTAATGTAAAGCATCTTCGAAGGACTTAAACAGGTTATTTATAATATTTGGTCTACTCGGTCAAAAGGAAGAGGTTATACCCGCAATGTGCTCTCATGACTAAATGCGAATTAAGTAAATTTTGCAGCATCCGATCAGCCGAGAGGATAAGGCTGAGCGGATGTAAGAAGATACTTGTTCAATAAGTGTTTCAGGGACTTGGCCAGTCAACACTACAAGTCATTAAACGAAAACGACTGGAACAGTACTTTGTATAGTAGCAAAATGCGACTCGAAAATGGTAAAGTATTACTTTCAAACGGCGTAAGTTTTGTTTTAAAAAGACTTGTGAAACCGTTTTTCGACAAGCGTACACTAAAAAATTTTTTTTGATAAAGCCATCTAGCATTTGCAGTCATTATTGAAATTATCGTATTACTCTATAAAACGCTACCCATAAAACGATAATGAGCCTAAGAAAAACTCAAAGTCACTAACTAGTTATTTGACTTTACGGCAAAGCCAAAGAATTGTCCAAAGAATGAACCTTCGTATTTCGGCTCAAACTTAACTGCCAGCGAGCGAATATCCTTCATTATTTGCGCTTCCTTTTCAGCAGCAGTCATTTTAGTAGAACTAAGCATCGTAGTATATTGAATATGTATTGATAGATAGTTATCTTATAAATTAGGAGAAATTTGAACAATATTTATAGGAACGGAGATGGCAATTTTAAAAGTCGAGAAAAATTTCGGCAATCGAAGACTCATCGTAACTCCGACACGGAAAGTGCATATTTGGCCACTCTTGATGTCCCCACCTGGGCGGGTAGCACTTGAAAGGGTTTATTTTTAACAAGCGTGACAACAGTTGTTAGTTTACCGCAAGCTATTGATGTATACATGACGGCAATCTATAGCTAATATAGTAAATAAAACTCTGGTTGCTACTGGTAAAGTTGAGAAGATAGCAATTCTTTAGACAAAATTCCTTTTAATAAATTATTACTACTACACCGTTGAAAAACGGTTTTACGTAAAGGAGGGGATAATTAATGTGATGTTGTCAAGTATAAAACGTGGAGTTTAAGAAAAGTCTGTTTACTTTCGGGAAATGGGAGAATATGATATGAAAGAGTTCCATAACTATTATGTACAAATTCCAAAAGATCCTACCTATTGTTTAATATCACCACCACCACTACTACTGCTATTTTTAATAGCAAACTTTGTATTTCTCGTATTATTACCTCTAATCTTGTTTTAAGTTATGCGCCTGATAGTTTTTCCGGAGCCGCTAACAGTTTTGCCGCGTAAAATTTTTTGTTCTGTATTTTATTTTATTTTATTTTGTCTCTCTAGCGCAAAATTTCGGACAGACGGGTCGCCTTGTTTTTTATTATTTTAACATGGGTGCAAAACTTGTCATACAGATTGATTTCGTGGATCTTAAAATTGTGATAGTTGTGATAGTTGCACTACTTTTTTCATTTATTTAGAATTATTAAAAATGAGTTGCCTATCTATTAGTATACATTTGATAATCAAATCGCTTCAGAAAACCGTGCTTCCCAATAACTTTATAAGATTAATCACAATCATAGATATTTCCATCAACGCGAATATACCGCAAATGAGGTTGATTTGCAAATATCGTAAAAACCCTTGCGGAGTTGCACTCCAATAAATGTACTACATATTATGAATTAACTATCTATTGGCAAAATCACCAATCTGGTAAACAATAATGTCTAGTATTCGTAGCACAGAAAGAAACTGAATTGAAACTGATGTGTAATTGAAATAGTTTCTTGATAATTGGGAAAAACTTGAAACTTAGTAACGAAAGGCAATTAAGGGTATAAAGCATCACAAAAATTGGGCAGCATTTTGCTCTGAAATCATCTATCATCCGCTAACCAAGCTGCAATTGATAGCTTTTGAGGTTATTCCTAAATTTCAAGATGCTGGTTTTGTAACAGAAATATAAGAGAGAGAGATGATCTGCGTGGTGCATAAATTGCCAAGCTTAATGAATTAAAGGTATGTATGGTAGAAAGTATTTAAAGAAATTTAATTATACTTTATTAACTTGTCTAATGTTGATATCTAAATGTTTAAGCTCTTAAAGTTGGGAACAATCACTTCCAAAAATGATGTATGGAAAGGCTTTGGCTCATTCTGGATGAAAGGCTTATTATATATATCGCGATTTATGCATTTATTTACCCAAAATAAGAGCATGCAATAATTTTACATTTACTGAGTTATTCAATATATATGTAACCGCTTGGCTTAAAACCACACTTCCAAGAAAAAAACTCAAATAAGGCAGTAGTTTCAAGAAAAGATGTACCGAGCGTGGGCCTAGTTTGTGTATTATGAATTACCACATTGTTTTGTAATTACAACAAATTCTGAGGATTGATGATGATTTTAGCACACCAAACTGTGATGGTATGAACATATTGATCAAGTGTATATTTAGCATCATGAGTCCATAAGTGGTTGAAATTTTTTAACGTAATTCATCATCGGAGTTTAGATAAGAAAGAGCCTTTGGGTGGATTGTATTGAAAAGCTTTAAAAAGGATTTAAATAGGAAATAGTGTCAATGCATATTCCGTAATTGATTTTCAACCCAAGTGTGTTAAGCAAAACCATATAGAGGAATAGATACATATATATATATATATATTTCTCACTTTATCATGTAAACTATTTTAGTGATGTAAATTCTTTGAAAAAATAGTGTTGACTCGCTGTTGAAGTCATAATTGTAAACGTTTAATAACCAGCAACAAATAAGAAATATCCGAGCTGTGTAATACTAGGTGTAGCCTCTTCAAATATTATTTTGTTTATAAATCGCTTGAAATTATGTATTCTTTTAGTATATGCTTATTTTATCTCTGATGTATTTTTGTAGTCATACTCTTTCTCATTATTCAACATACTAAACTATTTATCTACATCATACCTTGATAAGTAAACAACTATCGTGAAGTAAAAGTTACGACAGATACTTAATATGCAAAAATAGATAAATTAAGAGGGCCTGTTTACTACCACAAATCATATTTTAAATGGTAAGCTATTCAAAGTTGAATTTGTTGACGTGTGATTCTATAAACCCTACGTGCAATAGGTATTTATTGCAAATAAGAAGATTTTCAGTATAGTTAAGAATTCTCTTTTACAAAGTGGTTTTATTTTTTACATTGGATAGCCCGACATGCATATATTCTCAGACCATTTGAGAAATAACTAGAGTTGTTGGGGCCTTTTTTGTTCATTGAACCCTTAAACTTGATTCCCCATATTGAGAATATTGTTACATAATATGCAGGAACAAAACATTACGATCAAATAATAGTATGTTTTCATTCCAGTCGCACGTATATATTGCTTGTGTCTATTAGACAAGGGGAAGCTAAAATGGGAACTGAATCAGAAGAGAACCTTGTATTAAGGCTAACAAAAGAGGTTACTCACCTTTCAACTAAGCTTGTGACAGCTGTAGCAAAACAGCTGGAGTTAGAGGAGGAAACATTACGTTCGCGGAAGGAGGCAAGCGCGCTCAAGGCAGAAAACGATAAACTTGCAAAGTACCAAACATGGTACCAGATCATGTTGCCAAAATATACAAAAGTGCAAGAAGATTTGAGGGAAACCCGTGAGTCAAAGCGGGGCGCAGAAGCAGAAAATGCCAAACTCAAGGCTGAAGTTGAGGACTTGACAGCTTCGTTATTCAACGAGGCTAACCAGATGGTTAGTGATGCATCGAGAGAGACATACAACTTTAAGATCAAAAATCGTAAATTATATGAGGAGATTGATGAAAAAAATACTATTATAAATGATTTACAAGAGCAGTTGAAAAACTTGAAGGATATGTTTATGAAGATTGAGGATGAACAGAAGCATCAGAGCCCTTCTACAGCTGCCACGCCATATTTAGAGCGGTCAGAGTTTGTGTCTAATGAGTTTTTGGAGGCAGCACCCCATATTCATCCCAACCAACTGGCCCTGGATGGAAAGGATATAGATCAAGGGTCAGTACTTTTTGGTTCAGCAGATATTAGTCGTAACTACCCACAGAGACAGCTTCATGCACCGATATATACACCTTCTATTGATTCTGTACGCTTGGACTTAACAAATTATAATGATGACTTCAAAGGTTTTATATATACGTTGATTAAGCCAGGATTCCAATTTGACTTAACAAACTTGAAGACTTTGAAGTATTTTAAAAAGGTGTGGCTGGAAGATTTGGAGACTACTCTCACATCAATTCCTACTCTTCCCAATAATTCATTGATCAATCGATGGCTGAAAGGTAGACATTTGTGGTCTTCCATCGTTGAAGGAAAGGCTATCATAGAGCCAGTAAAAGGGATAAATGAAGTTTTCAAAACCGACTATCGTGGAGAGAGTGTTGGAGTAAATGCTAGCATACCAGTAGCAATCAAAGACCCTTGCAGTTTTTGTAATGAAAGAAGAGACGATATTTTGGAGCATTCGCGCTTGTATTATTTGAAATTGTTAAGTGATCGTTCAGGTACTCCTACAATCAATATCGAGTCAAACGAGGAGCATGATATACTTGTCAGTTATCCGTTGTGTAATTATTGCTTGCTTAAATTAAGAAATGTTTGTGAGTATTTTGCTAAGTTGCGCCTCATTCATTCCAACATTTATAAGCTTGAACAAAACTCTGCTTATGACGATTATGCTCACCACTCAAGTAATAGCATCACTAGTTTTAAGAGATCATCAAACTCCCTCTCTGGATTTAGCTCTACAACAAGCTCTCCTACATCGAGTCCTAAAATTGTTCAAGACCTGGCTACAACAGAAGGGACTAGTGCTTTATCTACTGAGGATTTGAGTCAGGTTAATGAAAAACAAGCCGAGGAGGCGAAATTAGTCAAAATATATATTGTGTTGAATCAAATCAGATGCAAGGTATTTTGGAGCAAGATTGGATTTTGGGATAGTGGCAATAGTGTCTACGAGCTGAGCTTGGATGCAATTCATTACCAAATTTTTACAAATATGCTTCGTGAAGAAATTGTCCCCGGTGTGAACCCTTTACCGCTTTCTCCTTCTATAGGTGAGACAACTGGAAAAATGAAAGAGGAGCTAATCAGAAATAAAGAGAAAAAAAAGGAGCAGTCGAAAAGGGGGTCGGCGGAAAGCGAACACACAGAACAGATAGAACAAGCAGAACAAACAGAACAGATAGAACAAACAGAACAAATAGAACAAGCAGAACAAATAGAACAAGGTGCACAAGCAGAACAAGCAGAACAAGCATCACAAACAGAACAAGCATCACAAACAGAACAAGCATCACAAACAGAACAGGGTGCACAAGCAGAACAGCAAGCAGAACAAGATGCGCAATCAGAACAAGATGCACAAGCAGAAAAAGATGTACAAGTAGAACAAGATGCACAAAAAAAACAAACTAGAATTGCTAGATCATCAGAAAAGACTAAACGAGTAGCAGCTCAGTATGGTTGGAACTCAGAAGAGTTAAATTTCGCCCCAAAGTCAGTATATCAGTCTAATGCCAATAAAAAAAATAGCAGGACGAAAACCACAGAGATTAAACCAGATATAACGGAAACTGGCTTAGAAAAATGTTCCCTGGAAAGGTCCTCAGAAAATGATCAATTTACCGAAGCCTCCGACACATTAAACAACGAAGAAACAGAAGACACCAAGTCAAAGAGCACGCGGATAAAGCGTAAGAATTCTAAAGCAGTGACATTCACGCGCAAAATGAACAATGACTTGGATCAAACTTTGGAAATGTTGAAGCAGAGTATTCAAGAGTAGATTAGATTTGTAGATTAATCATGAATCTATGTAAAAGACTTGAGTTTTTTCAAAATTAAAAGTGCTTCATCGGAATTAGATCAATTTTGATAAACGGGTGTTTCATATTTAAAGCTTATATAAATACTATTGGTACTATCCAAATACGGCTGCTTCAGCCTACATTACCAGCCACTTGTCTACTTTGACGAGCATGGTTTCCAGTTTAATAGAGCCAGCAAAGTCAGTTTTGTGTGCAGGCTGTAGCGGAATAAACGATTTTCGAAAAAACGGAGTCAGTAACACGTCTTACAGCAGCCAAATAGTCTACAAGAAGCAAATAAGACACAAGTGAATCAGCATACCAACGCTATTCTCATTGCAGGAAACAAGAATATATTGAGCGGCAAAAAAGAAAGTCTAACGGCTTCAAGGTTCTGATTTTACAGTCTTTAAAGACTAGATTTTGTGCTTCATGTTGGAGGCAAACACCTACACTTGTTGAAAAGAATCTAATATAAGATTTACACTATTATTGGTAACAATCAGGAGAAGTTTTTTACTTTGAAGTTTTAGTTGTTCTTGTGATCGCACTATTTCAAATATTTGGACGATTTTGCATCTCGTATTGTTGCACGTTAGTTTATTAGGCTTAGGACGATAGAGTAGCTGAACAAACTAAGATACATAAAATCCAAGTGGAATAAGTCTTTTTGTCTCACTTTAGGTTTTAGTTGACGAGAAATATCCAATTTGAAACAGGAGCAATCTCCATATTAAGCATGATGAGAAGAAAAGGTAGTGATGGCGTGCCCCCTGCAAGCCATGGTTTCAACAAACAAATCGACGATGACCTTAATAACTCCAGGGCGTATAGTTCGTTCAAAAGTGACAATAACATAAATCCCTCAACTGCTCCAGAGAGAAACAGTAACAGGGTGTCGACTAGCACAATTTTTAGTTTTCGGAGATCTAAGGATAAGCCCAGTAGCCCTCTTGATACTTTTAGTGATACTTCATCCGCAGACTCAGGAAGTATTATTAGTAACGGGGCCGCGAACGGCTACGGCCACAAACCTAGTCATAGCTTGTCAAACTTGAGCTACACTGGAAACGGGTCTGCTGATTTTCATAGTCGACAGCTGTCGGTTTCTTCCCGAATACAAAATAGCATGAACAACTCTAAATCACAATCCTTGAATAACCGTGCGATGGGAGCTACCAATATTGTACCTAATTCGCAGGTTACTAATTCAAACCATTCGCGTGCTGCATCTACTTATAGCATATCTACAATAGGAAATCCTTATGAGAGTGTGATAAACCATGGAAGCCAATCGTCACTTATTTCTGCCCCTATTCCTATATCAACATCATCATCATTGGCACCGCAAAATTCACCCAAAGGCCAGTCGCTAAGAACGAGCCTGATTGGATTGCGCAAAACTTCAAATACCAATTCAGTATCTTCAAGTTCAATTTCTAAGCCAACTTTAAATACATCAAAGGAGACTCTAACAGCTGGTTCTTTGGCTGGGTTTGAGTTAGAAAAGCCCGCTTCGGCAGAGGAGATTGAGAGAATGTTTATCAAGCTCATGGACAAGCGGGGATTTAAAACTCTACCGGAACATGCTAAACATGAAATGGGAAAGTACACATTAGAGAAGAAATGGATGTTAATTTACCAAGATGCCTTATCTGATTATAAAAAGCACGAAAGGGTTGTTCAATCTAAAGATGGCAACAATACAACACCAGAGTTTTATACAAAAGTCCTTATGTCAAAAACCATCACCACTGAACAATTGAAAAACTTATGGGTGTCTTTGAGAACGGAACCCATAGAATGGGTCCGGCACTTTATATACGATTATCAGGGTGATGCTTTACTTTCTTCCTTTCTTAAGTCTATACATGACCTGATATATCGACAGGAGATTTGTGATATTGATGATGAGGTTTTTGAAAAAGAACACGAAACTTTAAAGGCTTTGAGATGTATGATGAATCAGAAGTTGGGTGCAGAAAGAGTTAAGACAGAGGTGCTCCATTTTGTAACAGCAGTTTCTGGCTCCCTTGTTTCTCCACGGATTCCTACCAGAAAAATTGCAGCAGAAGTATTGACATTTATGATCGAATACCATAGCCCTAAAGATTCTGGTCAGGGAAAGTATCATCAAGTATTAAAAGCATTAGACTCGGTTCCTACCAGACCTTATTTTGAATTTTCCACAGAATTAGAGAGAAGTTCTTCAAGAAGCAGTAATAATGGCCCCAGGAAGTTAGTAAGAAAACCTCCCGCGCCTGAGTCATATAAGCGCTTTGAACTTTGGCTTCAGTTAGTAGCCAAAACTCTTCAAGGTAGGGGTAAGTATGGAAATTCACTTGTTGGAGCCAGTGAAGAATATAAGGCAATCCATGCTGGTGCTTACCAACAGGGCAGCAACGTTGAAACCATAATTCTGGAATATTGCCTTGGAACAATGCTTTTAATTAATACTGTTATTGGCCACGGGCTTGACTATAGAGTACGAATCCACCTTCGGGCCCAGTTTAGGGCAGCTGGTTTAGAAAGACTCATGGATCAATTCAGAGAGCTTAATATGGAAACACTCAACCATCATTGTTCTTCTTATATTGAGATGGCTGAAAACGATGAAATGGAAATTAAGAGTCGTGAGCATATTGATCAGAATTTAGATTTTAATAATCCGGTTGAATTAGTTGCATCTATGTGGAACACAGTAAAGGACAGTGAAGCACAGGACCATTTTATTAGTGCTATTCAACACATTTACCTCAATCAAAGTGATAAAAAGGGTAATGCTGAGGATTTATCTAGGAGTTTGAGACTTCTTGATGGCTTAATTCAGAATGTTTCCATGATACACACAACAAATAACGATTCTGCGGTTGGAATTGCGATAACACAACTATACAATAGTATGAGTACGGATGAAATGTATCGAAAGGCGCTCGCAGAAGTGCGGACCTATAAAAAGATAGCAGAGGAAGCTACTGCAGAACGAGACGAAATGTCTAGGCAGCTATCAATGGGTGCTGATAATATGATAAATAACTTGACTAATGAAATCAAAGAACAAGAAATTGTTTTATCGAGATCAAGAAGAATGAATGAAGCATACGCCCAAGAAGTGGAAAGCTTAAAAAGGCAACATTTGAACGAGAAGCAAGAACAAGAGCTAGAAATGCGTGAAGTTCTTATTCAACTTAATAGCAGTTCTCAAAATGATACCAAAAGGTCTGGCACAAGAACCGCAGGCTTCCATCAAACCAACAACGAAGCATTGGTTAGAAGGTTACAAAAACATATACATCGGAAAAACGCCGAATATAAACTAGCCAACCGCCAATTTGGAACCCAAGTTGAACCCAGTTCTCGCTTAAGAGCTCTTAGAGACCAAATGGGCAATATTGAAAATATGGCCCGAGAATTAGAGATGACTGACTTTGAACCCTACGTTGTACCAACAGAGCCACCAACAGTACAGGAACTTCCATCAGAACCAGAAGTTGTTGAAACAGTTTCAGAATCTTCAGAAGAAGAGTATACTGCTATTGAAGAAGATATGTCAATTCTGAAAAGTCCACCAAGACCCTGCAAGGTTGATGATCTTGTTAAGTTAGATGCTTTAAGAAAAAAATTAACTTCTTTGCAGAGCGAGTCTAATGATATTATGAAATTCAACAATAATTCTGCGTTCAACAAACAAAAACATTTTGCCATGGAAAGATTAAGAGAGCTTGAAAGAGATTTCAAAGATTTCAACATTGATTTCAATTTTGGAGAAGATTCCACAAATGAAGAAAAGGCACAATCTGATTTTACTTTTATTGAGCTTGACCAGGTTGATCAGACAATTAAAGCCAAGATAATGGAAGAATGGTCAGAAGTTGCAAAACTAAAGGCAGAGCTAAAGGCAAAATTAGCAGACGTTAAGTCAACCAAGAGATCTATATCCTCAACTGAAAAAAATAATGCTGCTTTTAATAATATCGAAGCAAAGTATACTCAAGGTAAAGTTATGCCTCCTGAAGAATCCCGTAGCTCTTCAAACCCAGAACAAACACGTCATAAAAATAACAGAAAAACTACTATCGGTGGAATGAATGCCTCATTTTTGAAAGAATTGAGCTCAAAAGTTGACAAGGCACCAGCCATTAACGATATTTCTAAAGACTATTCCAAGAAAGATTCAACTGGGACAGATGCTACTGAAACTTCATATAACAATATTACTGTGAAGCCAGGTGAATCAGAAGCAGCCTCTCCACCATCGCCATCACCTTTACCACCTATACCTGGAAGCATAGATGAAAAATCTTCTCCAAAAAGTAACCCATCCCTTCCATCACCTCCACCTCCACCTCCACCTCCACCTCCACCTCCACCTCCGTTTATGGGTGGCTCTACGTCTGCGCCACCACCACCACCACCGCCACCGCCTCCACCACCGTTTTCTACAAGTAATCTGGCAAGTACTAAATCTGTCGAGGTGAGAAACAATGCTAATCCATTTGAGATGTTCCCTAGACCAAAAAACAAAATGAAGCAATTGCATTGGGAAAAGTTTGAACATAATTATTCCGAGTCGTTTTGGAATAATGCTTCGATCCATACATTTGCGTCAGAGTTGTTGCAAAAGGGTGTATTTGGTGAAATTGAGACTATTTTTGCTGCCAAAGAAATCAAGAAACTAGCCACCAAAAAGAAAGACGATATCAATAAAGTTACTTTCTTGTCTCGTGAAGTTTCTCAGCAATTCAGTATTAATTTGCACACTTTCAATGCTTTATCTGATGAAGAGTTGATAATGAAGGTTCTAAGATGTGATAAAGATGTGATACAAAATACAGCAGTTTTGGAGTTTTTTGGAAAGGAAGAAATTGTGGAAGTTACACATGCCATGGCCCGCAACTTTGAGCCTTATTCAACAGATTACAAGGTTACAGATATCGCGAGACCTGATAAAGACCCAAACGAATTACAAAGAGCAGATAGAATATATTTGGAATTGGTTTATAACTTACAGCATTATTGGAAGTCGAGAATAAGAGGCTTAGTGGTTATTACCCAATATGAAAAGGATTACGAGGATTTAGTTTTCAAATTGAGAGCGATTGACGATGCCATAAATGCAATTAGAAATTCGGAAAATTTAAAGATTGTTTTTCAAATTATTTTAACTGTTGGTAACTTTATGAATGACTCAACAAAACAAGCATATGGTTTCAAATTGAGCTCTTTACAAAGGTTGAGTTTTATGAAAGATGATAAAAACAGCATGACATTCCTTCACTACGTTGAAAAAATTGTGAGAACACAATACCCTCAAGTTGTAAAATTTGTGGATGATTTAGCGAAATGTGTTGAAATTTCAAAGTTTTCAATTGAAACAATTGCCAATGACTGCAAAGACTATTCACAATCTATCAAAAATGTACAAAGATCTATTGATATTGGAAATTTAAGTGATTTGTCTTATTTCCATCCACAGGATAAGGTGTTAAAGGTGATTTTGCCCTCACTTTCAAAAGCAAAGAAAAAGGGTGAACTTTTGTTAGATCAATCTATTTACACCATGAATGAATTTGACAAAGTAATGAGATACTTTGGAGAAGATCCAAATGACACTTTTGTGAAGAATTCTTTTATTAGCAAGTTTTCTAATTTTGTCAAAGACTTTAAAAAGGTGCAGAGTGAAAACATTAAGCGCGAGGAAGAAATTAGAATATATGAACAGAGGAAGAAATTCTTGGAAACTCCAAAGAAGTCTACACCACTGACCTCTAACGATGAGTCTATTGATGATGATTCTAACGTCATGGACTCATTGTTAGAAAAGTTAAAGGCGGCTGGGTCTTCCAAAGGTGAATCAACATCCGCACGCAAGCGTGCTTTGATGAAAAAGCACTTGATTGAGAACCAAATCAGACACGTGTCACCAAATTCAGAAAGGGATCTGGGGAGTGCCAGCCCTTCTGAGCTTGGTGGCGATTTCAACGAATCTCCTCTGAGGCGTTTTGATTCCAATGTTTTAGATACGAGTGAACTTAACAAATCATATTCTGCATCTGAAGATAGTGAGAAAGACGATGGTCTTGGCTCGAGAGCCAGAAACTTACTACAAGAATTGAGAGGAGCTACCGAAAGCCCATCAAACGAGCGTGTATCTACAGAGCGTCTTTCAAGTGCTCAGAAGTTTAGACAAGAAAGGTTGAAAAAGAAAGCCCCAAGTTCAATTGTTACTGACGATCTGACTTCAAATGTGTTTACTGTGGACAAGGAAGAAGAACAGCAGAACGACCGTTCAAAAGAGAACATTCTGTGATAAACTTCACTTATATATAACCTAGTTAGAAAGAGCATTTTGAGCGTTTGCTTATATTAGTGTTTTTATTAATAATAAATACCAGACATAGAGACAAAAGCTTTAGAAATCAGCCTAGCATATAATTGATTTGTTTCTAAATACTAACACGTACCTGAGAAAGTCTGGAGATTTCGTAAAGGTCATAGTCAATAAAAATTCCTTTGTTGCCTTTGTAATCAAAGCTTGGTTTATTGAGTGATAGCAAACCGGTGCCACACATTTTATTGAAAAAAGGCCTCTCTAGCTTCTCAATTTGTTCTTCCAACAGGGATTTTATGCTATTGTTATGATTTATCAAACTCGTGAGTTCTTTTATCTCTGAGTCTTCTTCTTCAGCTAAGCGAAGGGATATTACTTCTCCATTCACCCCAATACAGAGAACTATTTCTTGAGGTACTATATCCCCAGTAGTATCAGTCCGAGTGCACATCCAACAAGGATTAAACTGTGCCGTATATACACGTGGTATAGTAGACATTTTATAGGTAACCTTATGGGAATACAACAAATTTTCATTATCAATGATGGAGATCGAGGAATGAAGTTTGTCTGCAGCAAATATTTTAGTAGATAAACGTGTTTGGTTGACAAAATTATTTGGCAAAGTATCGCTAGACTTAAATTGTAGGTTATTGCTTGGTGATTCAGTTGCATGGTACACAAATTGAAATATGGAATCAAGTTTAGTGGTCACTAGAACATTTTCATTATTTTCAATAGCAAGGGCAGTAATATCACTTGGTAGGGTGTATAAGGTGGTGACTGATTTCAATCTCTTCTCATCACTATCATAGGTTGTGGAAAAAATAGTTTTGCCGCTAACAAGAAGTATGTCAGAACCAATTTGCTCAATACATGTAATTGGCGCAGGATGATCAAATGAAGTTAATTCTGTGACCCGAATATTCGCAAGCAGATCTTCCAGAAGGCGTGATTTTGTAACATCTATTACTTTGAAGGATCCTCGTTTGTTTTTATTGTTTGAATCTTTTTCTGCTTCTATACTAGTCCCAATTAATAATTTTCTTGAAACTTTATGGTTCCTCTCAATATGCCAAGCAGAGACACTTATTGGCATTTCATTGGTACCAAAGATAGAACCTCCTATTTCGGAGCTTTTCAGTTTTGTTATGATTTCATTACGGGGATAGAGTCTCATAGACTTTCGGTCAACAAACCGGAGTCTTTGCTTGGGGTTTTTGGTATCACATAATAAAACAAAAAGACAAGATTGTTCTAAATAATGCACCTTTTTTGGATTATCTGGTACTGGCAATTGTCTTAAGTTTGGTTCCTTAAAAGTAAAAACTGAACCTAACATTAGGCCGCGATCTCTTATAAAAGCAAATTGTTTGTGTATATTTTCGTTTCCAGAAACCAAACTAGGCAACTCAATCATACATCTCATTGACCTTTCCGTAATTTCATCAAAGTAAACTTTAGAAGGAAACTCTGAATCATAGTTGTTCAATAACCAAAGACTGGTAGAATGAATGAATAAAAGATTATGATCAGTGCTTGAAGGACAGAAGTTAACCGAGGTCTCGCCAATTCTAAGGAATTGTAGGCAAGATAAATTAAAGTTTGTCTCAACCTCAAATTTTAGAAAATAACCATCTTTGGATCCTATATATAACTTGTTACCACTTTGGTGAACATCGTGTGGTATTATAAACTCTTCATTAATATAATTGGGTTTCGTATAAGGGTTCATAGATTTTAAATCATACTCAATGACTGGATTACTACTCAGTCCTAAGTGCCATAGAAAAAGCATACCATCAAAGGTGCCAACAAGTATAGCCTTTATATCATGAACATCTAGAATCCTGATAACAGATGGTTGCGAAACTAGAGGGTATGTCGACAGCAAAGTAAGTAAACCACAATTGTCAAAGTCTTTATCCGGATCAAAGTTGTAGTCAATTTTAAACACATCTAATACAGTGCTGTTTTTAGGTTCATATGTCTCAGTCAACATAGCCAAGTAGTTTTGTTGCATGTGACACATTAGAATTTTTTTATTTGTTAGTTTGTAAACTAAGTGTACATCAGCCAAATTGGTGACTATGATTCCGATTGGTGTTATTTGGAGAATGAACTCACCGTCTTCTTTTATGAATGAGGATGCATGTAATGTTGGTACTTTCAGGAGAATCAGAACATTATCTATTTCCACAAATGAATTTTGAGACAGTGGCTGATATTCAAGTAAAATAGTCTCAAATGGTAATGAACAAAGTAAATAGGGTTTGCTGTTAAATTTCACCAGATGTATTTTATTAGCTTTTCTGAGTCTTTCATAAGTACCGCTGAGTCTGGTTGCTGTGTAACCATTTCTAAAATGAGATAAACTGCTCTTTTTTCCATAACCAGATAATCCCCAAAGCTCTTGATTCGAATGATTATATGAATATTTGGAATTAAGTGGCTTGACAACCAGTATGTCCAATAAAGGTGCCCACTTTTTGTAGTTGTGAATTACTTTTGCTTTGCTGTACTCAATTTTTAGTACATCATCATTAGAGCGTGAATATTCATCTGAGAACAACGTTGGTAAAAACAAATCCTTGTTACTTCCAGTATCACTTCCATAAATCAAGCTAAACCCTTCGCCTAGCTGCTCCAATGAGAATACAGATATTGAGTCAGAAACGCGCAATATAGGATTCACTGAAATATGCGACTCAGTAACCAAAACTGAGTAAACAACACCTTTGTCCGTGGAAATAAAAACCTCATCGCATTTTGTACTTTCAACATCCTTAACTATGGTGTTTGAGATATAGTAGTTGGTTGGAAATGCTTGAGTTTTCCATGGGGGGGTTATACGGCGAAAGTTATATTCAGCAGATAATATGTCATGAATACTGATAACGACCAATTCATTTTCGTATACAAACAAAAAAGAAGCATTTTTACCCAAAGGAGCCACGAAAACAGCAGCCATAAAACTGTTGTCCAAAGGCAATGTTGACTTGGAGAAACTTTTTCCAAATCCTTCTGCGACTGACCAGGAATAAATATTTAGGGTTAACCGTTTAAACTCAGTTACTACCAAGGTCATAAACATACTATGTTGGTCCCTTTTTGTTGATATTGGATCTGCAAAGCACGAGTTTAACAAAGTCCCATTTGAACCAATGTTGAAATGCTTTTTGAGCAGAACTCCCGAACTGGTATGCTGAATATTGTAAAGCCTAAAAGAGCCATTTGCAGCAGCAGAAACAACAGACAGACCTGTACGGTTTGCCTGTAGTGAGAAACCAGAGGAGTCTAATGAAGGAACCAAATACTTACTTGATGTATCCCACCATTGAACAATAAACGGCTTGAAAATCGAATTACCTTCATGCCTGACCGGCAAATTGTTCTGCAAGTTATAGTCTGAGTCATGATAGTTACGAGGAACATAGTACATTCTAATTAAGAGAAGAAATCCTGACTGAAGCGAAAGCAAAAGTGAATCTTCTTCTCTGTCCTGATTTGTATTTTGTATCCCCTTCACCAAACATGATGTCCTAATCTCCGCTTTAGTGAGAAACTCAATCCCATTGACCAAAATTGACTTAGCACGAACAAGAACCTTAACCTGTGTCAAACAAGCTGGTTCGGCTTTTTTAATAGCTTGTTCAGGAGTCTTTCCAAGCTCCAATAGTAGTTCGTCATCGTTGTCATCATCCCCAAACGCGTCAAACTGCGAATCTTCCTCATTAGGGATCAACACCTGGAGATCTTCATCATTAAAGCTGGAGCTAGGAAGGCCACGAAACGGCTTGTTGGTGCGTACATTGAAGCACGCAAATATATTGGTGATAAGCGGCGATTGTAGAAGCGTTTGCTTGATGTATTTGGGTTTTGAAACTCTTTTTGGCGGGTCAATAAAGGCTCCTATGTCTAATTTAGTATACTCAGGAGTATCCACCTCCATAGTTATATCCACCCTTGAGAAAGCGCTGTCTCAAGAAGAATTGAGTGGCGCTAAAAGACAGTTAAGGATCAGGTTCCGTATAAATCTATAACATGTAAAAAAATCCAAACGGGCCCTAAGCTGTAAACCAGAGAAAACGGCCACTGCAACCGTTTTTTTGCAATCAATAAGCGCTTAGTACTAGTTGAAAAGCACACCTTTGATGATAAGCTTAATAGCAGCCCTTTCGGGGTTTTTATTAGGTCTAGAGTCTACAAGCTTGGATGTGCGACTGTATTTTCCTCAGTTTACAGAAGTTTTTGGTGTGCAATCGCGATGGGAGAGCTATCTTATGAGTTTGAGTAAAGAGGCCGGAGCTATTGGTGTGTATTATGGATAGAGCGAAGTATTGGAGAAGGTTACTAATAAATGCAGTTGGCTGTTTTGTGTTTGGGGTTGCCGGAGATTGGTGCGGGTGTGTACGTATTTTTCAAATTACGGGGTTCTTATGGGTCATTGCAACTATTGGCCAATGCTTCCTGCCCTCATTAGTTTATTATCTAGTTGCACACGGTGTGAAGGGAGTAGCAATGGGCCTCGTTTCCACACTGGTTCCGGTGTATATTGTTGAAATAGTTCCAAAGAATCAGCGTGGATCCTCAATGACACTTGTGCACCTTGGAAGCGCGCTTGGCACATTGTTCAGCTTTGGAATGGGACATGTGCTCCAAGTTTCGCTCTCTGGTGGACTTTCATTCAAAATACTATGGGCATTACAAGCTATTCCGGCAGTATGCTTGGTATTTGTTAGTTGGTCACTTTCAGAATCTCCGAAATGGCTAGCATTGCAAAAAGACTGGGGGGCGGCTGCTTGCCAGTTGCGGTTGCAAAAGCGGCGTGGCACTGTTACAGAAGAAATAGAGATATTGGGCGACCGTGAGTACGTGGTTAGTAATTATTCACGCAATGATCAATTCAAACTGTGTTGGATTTGGCATATTTGGAGTCAAGGAAATGGAAAACATACCGCAGCAGCAATTTGCACCCAAATTTTTGTTCAGTTTACATGTATTGAAACTACAAGATACTTATTTATTGGCATTTGCAGGATCTGTGGGATACATGATAAGCTCCTTTTGGTAACTTTACTTGTGCAACATACGCTTTTCACTGCTTCCCTAATGTTTCCCTTGCTTTTGCTCGATAACTGTCGCCGGAAAGATTCCTTAGTATTTGGACTTTTCATATTATTCCCCTGCTATATTACCATCAGCATTGTAATGCTTATCTATGGTGACTTTACTCGTGTAGTTACACCTGTATTTGGTTTCACAATTAGCCATGATGCTGCCTCGATACCAATTGCGCTTGTATTTGTGATAACACTGGTATACGCCTCAACACTTCTTCCTGCTAGCTGGGTATACTCAGGTGAAATATTACCAGCTTCAGCAAGGGCAGCAGGGATGTGTGCTGCTATGTCCATTTATTGGATAGTCAATGGGTTTGTTAAGACTTTTTTGCCACTAGCAATAGCTAGGATTGGCCCTTGGTCATTTATGTTTGTTGCCAGTCTATGCCTTATAGGATCAATACTCTCCACAAGACTTCCAGAGACTCTATCTCTTTCCGAAATAGATGTGAAATACATATTTCAAGGCAACCTGTCTAATGAATTGGCCCCCCGCGAGCTTCTGATATCCAAGCTGCAAGTAGAGATAGCAGATATCGTTACGCTGTTAACAACCGATGGTGAAGCTGAAGAGGTCGAGTCACTTAAAACTTATGAGCCCGTGAAACGAGAGTTTCTCAACATCAAGTTCAGTGATTCTGGAAGCTCTAATGAGGAGGGTCTGGAGTTTAGGCAACCTACCCCAGCACTCGTAAAGCCCAATCCCCATAGGCGTTGGACAATAGAAACGGAGAGGAGAGAGAAGGGGTTCTTAGATTCTACTATAAAAAGTCTGCGACACAGCAGCGAAGAAACAGCTAGTGACGAAGCACTTCAGACATTCACAGCACATGAAAACCCTCCTTGGCCACTATTGATAATTCCAGATGTGTCTAGAAACTCACAAGATTGGTTTGAAAGCAGTCTGAGTCTGGAGGTTGACTTGGGATTTGATAACCAGATAATGTCGGAGACTATATGGAATAATAGCTATGAAGAAAAAGAGGAGGAAGACCAAGGAGATGAGTATGAAGAAGAAGAAGAGGAAGAAGAGGAAGAAGAGGAGGAAGAAGAGGAAGACAGCGGCGAAGACGACGATAAAGACGAAGGTGAAGCTTACGAAAGCAAAACAGGAAATTATGATTCGATACAGGCTAGTGGATTATTTCATTACAGCCCACAAGAAAACATGAATGGAGGACTAACTTTTGAACCGGCTACCTTTCTCCAGGGTGGAATTCTGCCCAATAAAATTGAAAAATCCTCACAGAAAAGTGTTGGAGTGCCAATTACTAATGATAACATCAATAAAGCTGCACGGTCCAAAGAGATAAAACGGTACCGAGCTAAAAGGTCTCGCTAAATAACTATTGTGAAGATCAATTACCAGCTAAAGTGTTTTATATAAGAAGCGCTACCATCTTATATACTATATAAAAAACCATATCAGAATCACGAAAATCAATAGCTTGATAGGTTCAACAGTAAACGAACCCAATTGAACCAAGTTGAAAGCATTATAATGACGCAACCATATAGTAAATTGGACAATGACGAGGTTAGTGTAACAACTTTAAGATAGAGATTAGTACATTACTAACAAACAGCAATCGTTTTTGAACCTGGATAATGTAATACAGCCAGATGGTACGTTTTGTCTTCAATACAAAATCTTTACAATACTAATATACCAGATCCTGCCGCACCTCCATATGAAAGCTACATGCCTAGTCAAGTATCTCTGAATACAGCACAGAATGTATCTCAGATGGAAAGCAATATTTCAACAAGCAACACTAAGAGCTCTCATATGTTTCAAATTAGTTTCTACAGACTGTTCTTTGATTTGGATAGTGACACCTTCTTTCTCAAGCTCCGAAAAGCTATGAACCCAATGGACTCATCGTTTGGAGTGGCAGAAGAACAGGAAAGTGAGCAGTCCACGGAACTCTATGGATTTATTTGGATCACTGGAACACTTATCTTTCTAATGTTTGTCAGCTCAACAGGGTCCAACATCTTGGCAGAGTGGCTTGAAGGTTCAGAAAAGGACACAAAATATGAATATAGCTTTGATTTACTTACAATGTCAATTAGCTTGTTTTACGGATACAACTTGTTGGCACCAGGATTGCTTTACCTTGTTACTTCGTATGGTTTGAAGTTCCCACACCGTCTTTCACTTTCCAAGCTTGTTTCAATTTACGGATATACCAATGTATTGTGGTTTCCTATAACTCTATTAAACTTCTTGATAGTATTTTTTGTGAGCAGCAAGCGTGACGTCCTCTTGAGTGTTTTAGAGTGGGCAATTGTCATGATCAGTGGTGTTGTAACGGGACTTAGCAACTTTACTAAAATCAGTCCGACTGTGAAAAGAAATTGTATTGAGCTTCACCAAGGCAATGAGTCTGCATCCAGGATGCAGCATTTAACCATAATGGGTACTCTAGCGTTGGCACACTTGGTGTTTACAATTATAGTCAAAGTTAGCTTTTTCGGATTAACATAAAGGGAAGACTATAATATGGAATCATTATTGGTTAATACAAGGTGTACTATGAGATATTGATTATATTTGAGTTGTATCGAATGTATGTGAATGATATAAAACATAGCCAAAAGATTCATAAATTAGTTGATATAATTGATATATTTTACAAATATACAGAGACCAATAACACCAAAGGATTAACATTAATTACACTTTAGTTAATTGGGATATAACCTAATTGAACAAAAAATCATAGTATATGTTTATTTATAAACCGGGCATGCTCTTAAATTTATACGTGTTCATACTTCTGTTTTTTACTATATTTCATTATCTTCAGCTCTACAGCTGCTACCATGGCAGTTGCTTTGAGCCCTAAACCATACACATAAGGTCGTGCACAATTACAAAAATACTTTGGTATAAATTCATTGGAAAATTTTTCAAAACTATTCATGTTTTCTCTAAACATTAAAGACCTGTTTCTTAAGACTATTCAAGATATGAGTAGAGTATTTGGATTGTGACGAATCCCAAGAGTATGTTGAATTCATATTAATTTAAATGAAGAAAAAATACAGCAGGGCTTTGGCGGTGATTATTTGCTTTTTACCAATTGTTCCGACTGAATGATCCGTGTTGACAACAGCATTATCGTTAAGTTTCAGCCTTGTATGAGCCTTAACCTGCAATTAGTATTCAGCTGAAGTTTACTAACAAATTGAACTAGGTTTCTTTGTCTCTGCATAACTTTCCGGGCAATGTGGGAAGTGGATCCATTTTTTATTAAAACCGCAAATTTGCAGTCTACATGACGATACTTGTGACCGGGCGGACATAGTATACCCCTTCTGCCCCTTTCTTGTACAAATAAGGAAAGGAGCGGCATTTCAGTGTACAATTTTTTGAAATGCTGGTGGATCGGAGGTGATGAAAGGTCGTTTTCTGAATACACTGCAAAATATAAGGTTTTTGTAAACAAGAATGTTTCCATAACACACTTACTTGAAATATTGTGGGAACGAGCCTCTGGCTTTGTACCTTCTAAATACTCTTTATCATGTCATGACACTGGTTGCAATAATTAATGATGAATCCTTTTACATATTCACACTGTACGAGAGGCTTAATTGTTTCACTGACTACAAAACAAAAAAACTGATTTAATGACTCTGATGATTATTGCAACCAGTGAAAAGAACAATTATTATGTATGTAAATAACAATAAAACACTACGGTCAATAAAACAAAATAATGAAGAAAAGCAATAAAGAGCGTAGCTATCAATTTGGTCACACCTCCCAACTATCGCAGACAAGCCATAAAGTCCCAAAAACACCAATTGTATTGATATCTTACGTACGATGGTGCCAGATCCAAATGGCTTGGTCTGATGGACTCCTGTATATAATCTGTTGGTAGCCAAACTTTTCGATCGATTTTTCCTTCAGCTCTAATGGCATGACGGGCACGCTATTGGCCTCTAATTGCTAATCATTTTAGATTGTACTGGTCATAGAGTATACTCAAACGAGCGGAGGTGTATCTCGGAGATAGCTTTGTCAAATAACACTATGCTCCGACCAATAGCGCGAAGAGTTTGGCGCCAGAATAGATTGGCTGAAACGAGATGGAACCGCTGCAAAATTTATTCAATTCGCGTTAAAAGTACCTGTGAAGAGAGGTCTCGGAGAACATTCCATCACTCATGCGCAAGAAGCGATTTAGAACGATGGAGTGATCGAACAGTGAGCTCACCTACGTACATTATACCACTAAAAACGTCTATTGTTTTAAACAAGCAATACGCAGATGTGGAACGACTCATTTCTGATGAAGAGTTTGGTGATAAATTTGTGAGATTTCTCGAAGACATTGAAAGTATATCTTCGGAAGAGCACGATGTGATAAAAACAAGTTTTCACAACCTTTTGGATGTTGTCAGCGGTTTTCCTGTTCCACGCGCGTTAGAATTGCTAATTTTAATGTGGAAAAGCATAGTGATTGACAAGCCATATTTTCAATTGCCAACTATAGCGGCATTGCGATCGGATTTGTTACTCGAGAAGGATCGCGTGGTTCGCATTCTCAGCAATACCCGGAATTACGATTTTTACAAGGATATAATTTTGCCTATATACCAAACCCAAGCTTCCCCCGAAAAGCTGTGGGAAGATCAATTAATCTCAACTTTTCAGTTGCAGTATCAACAGGATACGTCTAGCATTGGAAAAAAAAAACAGCTTTACTACAACCAAAACAAAGTATCTCGGTTTTTGAGTGACCCCAATATAGATATCGACACAAGAAGGAGGTTGCTAGTCTCATTAATTCATACTGGTGTCATTCATGCCGCGAATTTGGATGAAAAGTACTATTTCATGAAACAATTTATTATACTTACAGAGTATCTAGGTGATGACCATTTTGCACTTTATTCTCCCCAATACTCAGTGTACAATAGAGCTTTTAGACTAATGGTTGCACCGGAAGACGTGCCATTTTTAGATCATAGTCAAAAGTTAATTGAGTTGTTCAGCGAATTGGGGCCTATAGACCATCATCGCTTTCTCAACTTCATTTCCTCTGTAATGGCAGCTGCACAACCATTTAGTCCCAACACTGTTTTGAATCTCTGGAAATTCAAAATGGAATACATTGCTGAAAACAGCTTGCCTAAAACCAGCTTTCTTTTAGGAAACGACTTGACACAAGCAATGACTGCATTAAGTAGTTTAAAACTATACAAAGAGTCCTTAGAACTATACAAACTGAATCTGGATCTTCACAACGAAGATCAACTTGAGGTTTTATTGCAAATAAGTGAAAAATCTAAAGACTGGAGGCTATTACAATCTCAGTTTGAAGAGATGTATGGTAGAGGACAATTACCTTATATTACTCATTATGCTATAGTAATGAATGCATTGGCAGGAATAGGAGCCAGAGAAGAAGTTGAAAGTCTTTTTGCACAACTTCAGAAACGTAAATTGCACCCCACTACAGAAATTTTTTTGGCATTAATTAAAAGCAGGTTGTACGAAAATGATTTTGATGGTGCTCGCAAGTGCTTCTATGATTTTTTGGAATATAAAAATAAGAACTACATTGAAAAGCTGTCTTCGGCTTATCTTTACTCGCAATTTTTTGAAATCCATTTCAAATCAAGTGATTTGGATGGTGCGATGGATCTCTTAAAAACCACCTTGGAAGAGCAAAATAAAACTGGTGTTCAACTCATCAACACAAAAACACTTTCCGGCTTAATTGGTTTTGCAGCAAAAAACCATGGGCTTAAAGAGTTAGAGCAGCTACGGAAACTTATGAGCCAACTAGATATGGAAACACCAGCTACTTTAGTTAAACTTGCCAAAGCATACACAAAACTTGATCAATTTGAAATAGCTGAGAAGTTGGTATACTTAGCACACGGCAAGTCTGATATACCATTTACCAATGCTGGAGTATACGCGTTACAAATTAGACTTTACAGATTTTGGCTTAAAAGTGAACCTAATTCAGCTAAGAAGTTTATTTTGCGTATGAGACTGGATTTTGTTTCCAAAATGATGACACTTAAAGATATTCATACAATTAGTGTCCGTAACAATGGTGTAATATTACTGGAAATTATTAAGTATTATGTCGGTAGAAAAGACTTGGAAAACGCTAAAGAAGCACTTAAAATGGCCCGAAAGCGAGAAATCTTACTGGAAACACACTTTATGCCATTTCTTAAATATTTCTCCCGGCTTGAGACTCATACATCATGTGGGCAAGTGTTGAAGTTGTATCGGCGCATGGTGGATGATAGGATTGAAATTTCTACAAAGACTTATGTTTATTTGATTCGAGCACTTATATATCTTGATATCAGGAGTAATAATGATTTGGAAAACTCCTTCAAACTTCTTAAATCCATATTTGAGATGAATGGGTTAACAATTCGCAGTTCCGATGTCAACCCACAAATCCAGCAGAGTCTCAACTTTGAAAGTGCAGTGGACATGTGCGAAATTGTGGCCAGTTATGTTTTAGCATCGAGCAATGAATCCAATAACATTGACATTCTTGTTCATTTTTTGAATCAAATAAAATCAACGTTGGGGGCTAATTTGACTAACGATTTTCGGTTCATAATCTATCAACGTATGAGTCGGATCTACGAACAACAAGGCTCTTACTACTTGGCTGAAAAGTTGATTGATACAGGTATCAGCGACTTGAATGCTATAATAAGAAAATATAAAGAAGATTATCCATTTGAGGAAAAGGATGATATAATTATCCCCAGATCGTTGGAAAAGGTTTATCGTGGATTAATCAATTCAAAGCTTGCACGCATTTCTGCACAGCCTATTTACGAGCTGTACATTGACATTTTAAAAAGTACGACTGAATGTAATGTTAGACTTTCAGGGCGACAATATAATAAATTGATTAAAGAGATTTTGAGCAAACCTAATTTTGCCCAGTTGCCCATAATATTAAAAGTTTGTGAGGATTATTTGGTATCGGGAAACTGGATTGAGGTAAAACTTGCAAAGAAGTTACAGCATTTGTACAAGTTGGCAATTCTACACTTATGCAATATAGATGGATCAAATTTTGAAAAGTTCAAGATTTTCAACAAATTTTACAATGTGCATAGCATCAGTGAATTAAAAATTGAATTTCCTAATATTCATGACCCATTGTCTGCATTTACCAACGAGTTTTATGAGAGTCGACAAATGTTTAATATCGGCCTTATGAGTCATGAAAGTGTTTTGCATAACATTCCTTTATTTTTCAGTCCAGAACAGCGTATTAGCTCTCCCAATATATTACACCCAACTAACTGCAGCCTAATCTGGCACTCAGTCAATGAATTTTGTGAAGGGGATAAAATGAAGGCCTTCAAATTGATGGATGACTTTCCCGAAACAATCGACTTTTTGATGTACAATAATCTTACACGTATTCGTGTTCTGGAATTCCGCAATTCTATCGATGAGATTATACCACCTGGAAATGAATATAGAGAAACGTTCCAGCAACGCCAAACTCGTACATTGAGTGCGCTCAAAAATTTGTGCGAAGAAGATGAATCAAAAACATTTTACCAATATACAACAGAATCCAGAGAGTCTTGGTAAACACTACCTTTTTTCCAATGATGAGATGATTATTCTAGATGGCACAAAGCTATCTTAGATGGTAGGAACAATATAATTACAAACAAGGATAACCAGTCATAAAAACAGCATTAATATAAAATCTCCATGATTTCAATAACTTTATAAATATATCCCTGGATTGATATCACGCTACTTAACCATCTGCATTTCTAGCAATGGTGGTCTCAATCCTTCGAATCGCATTTATCACGCTTTTGTATATAGTATAAAACAATACCTTTACTTAGAACTTTGTTGTCTAATAGTTGCAAACTTGAATTCCTCCTCAGCAGTAGTTTGCCCAAAGACCAAGGGCCCAATGTGCGGCTGTATGTTCCACTCGAGTCGAAGAGTAGCGTTCCGGTTTCTGAACAGCCTTTCCACGTCCCACACTGAGTATTTAGACCTCTGATTAGTTAACAGAAGCTTGGACTTATCCTTAGAAGTGATGATCTTGTCCCAAAAAGTAACTTTATTAGACGAACCTTCGGTCTTTCCTGGATATTCAGCTGTTAAATACACAAACACCTGTTTCGTGTTCCAATTAAACAACGGCGCCAAATCAGCCTCCAAATCAAATGTAATACGAGCGTTTTCCTTTGGTTTGCGACCTACTGAGCCATAGTTGAAAGAATTCTTCAACGAAGCCATTGGCTTTATGTTACTCAATGACGTGTTCAGAATGTGCCAAACATCGTTCAAATACAATTGACTCCACGTAATTGCCACAATGACACCAGAAATCAAAATAGCGCACGTCAATGCCTGGTTGACTGTGTTTTGGAGCCTGTTAACGAGATTAAACATGTTTTATATCTTTAGGCCCAATTACAATTATATATTGCCGTTAAGCCGTCTGTTTGGCGTTTTTTTTCAGCTGGTTTGGTTTTTGAATTTTTTGATTTTTCATTCTAACTGTTTGTAGCACCAAAATGGCTAGTGCAAAACTACATTTAAAAATTAATTATAGAGACTCACTCTTCAGTTTAATAACTTGAGGTATTCAGCATGAAGCTTCTCCTGTTGTTGCTGTTGCTTGGCCAATTTTTTGCGCATGCTTTTGGATACTTCTTCGCCAGCAACATCTTTAGTGGGTAACCCTTGGTCGTCCCATTCGGAATAGAGCAGCAGTTGATGGAACATGTCTTTCGGGTCAATCTTCATTTTCTCTAATCTTTCTTTTTCTTTCTTGAGATTGGCTTCTTGCTGCTGCTGCTTCTTTTGTTCACGCTCAGCAACAAGTCTTTCCTTATCTTGTTGCTGCTTGATAAGTTGTTGGCGCTCAGCGTCGTTTAAAAACTTGACTAATGCCAGCCCATTGGGCCTGTCATCTAACGATACACCGAGAGTAATAAGCTCGTTTCTAATGGCGTCGGTAGCTTTTAAAAGTGCGTTGCTGTCGGCCTTTGAAATAGCCAAGCTACGCACAGTGTCACGGAATTGCGAAAAAGCCTTCACATAAGGTAATGCAACATCCTCTGCGGAAGCATTGGTGTTTGAGTCTTCTGTCAGATCCAACCAGCCTAAGCCATCACGGCGGACTTCGAACCCTAAAATATCAAGAATATGTACAATGTACTTGGTGACTTGGATCAACACTTCCATACGTAACTCGTGTTCTGCATTAGACCCTTGTATATAGGTATTAGCCTTGGCCATTAAGTCTTGGATAACACGCAAAGCTTGGGGTGTTGACAAATTGTCAGCAAAAGCAGCATGAACACCGTCTTGTGCAGCAGCCAAGTCATTATACAACTGTTTCTCACGAGAACTAGTCTTTTTGGAAACAAATGTCTTTGGGTTTGCATTAGAGAGTTTGTAATCATTGTTCAATGCGCGTACAGTGGTGAAGAACTTAGAACATGTGGATTCATAAGACTTAACTTCGTGGATCAAACTGTCCTTAAAGTCAAGAGGCCTGTCCCATGCACTCAATGCAAAAACCAATCTCAATTGACGACTGGTGTAGTCACGTAATGCTTCCTCAATGGTGATAAAGTTTTTGAGGGACTTGGACATTTTCTGACCTTGTATGTGTAAATGGCCGTTGTGCAAGAAGTAATTAACCCACTGGCGATTGTTAAAGTAGGCTTCCAGCTGCGCCAATTCATTATCGTGGTGAGGGAAGCACAAATCTACACCACCGGAATGAATGTCCAAAGTTTCACCACCAATATCGGATGCCATTACCGAGCATTCAATATGCCAACCTGGACGACCCTGGCCCCAAGGAGACTCCCACAGAGGCTCACCTGGCTTGGAGGCTTTCCACAAAGCAAAGTCTGCTGGACTGCGCTTTGTTTCGGTGGTTCCTGCAAGAGAACCCTCTCCATCAGTAATCAATTCGAGGTTACCTTTGTTCCACGGTTGCAATTTAGCATAATCATGGTTTGGACTGGAGTCAAAACGAGCAGTATCAAAGTAGACCAGACCATCTGCTGTAGCATAAGCAAAGCCATTACCAATAATCACTTTGACATAGTCTATAATTTCGGGAACGTACTCGGAAACACGAGTTGTGATGGTTGGTGGCAAGACATTAAGACGGGACATATCAGAATCAAACTTTTGTTCCCAAAAAGCTGGCAATTTCTTAAAAATAGATGGCTCTGTAATATTAGATCCTAGCTGAGCATCCAAATATGGCATAGCTACGTCTTTAATACCCTTGAGAAACTCCTCTGACAGAGAGCCGACCACAGCTGAGTCCAACTGTTGACGAGCCAAACTTGCGGACTTTACATACATAGGTAACTTAGGCTGCACCTTAGATTCTTCAGCAAGATTTAAGCTAGAAGCCCAACTGGAAAAGTCCTTACCTTCCAGCTGAGGCAAATTTTTGGCACAATATGTCTTCCAAGCGGTCTCTGACCACAGAATTAATTCCTGTGTTATCTCCTGGTTCTTAGCGACCAATTCTGTGTCAAATAAATGCTGTTGGCGAGCAGCAATAATGATTTTGTCATCAATGTCAGTAACATTCTGGACAAACTTGACGTTATAACCAAAGTAGCTCAGCAAAACACGGCGGCACAAGTCCAGTGACACGTAGTTACGAGCATGACCCATGTGAGCATGGTCATAGACTGTAGGACCACAGCAGTACCACGTAATGTGTCCCTCCTTGATGGGTACAAACGGCTGCTTGTTTCTTGTCAACGTGTTATACAATTGCAAAGGCTCGCGAGATACCACTGAAGCAACTGGAGCGCTCCATTCTGGCTGGACTGTCTTGGCAGATGAAGTCATGCTGTAGAGCCTTTTACGGATCAATGAGTATCTCATTCAAACCATCAATTGGCTTTAGCGTTGGTCAATTAGCCGCTGTCCAAAGATGCTGTGAAAAAAAAAAGCACGTGAGTACTATAAAAAAATAGAACGGAAATAAAAGAATACATAATGCTGGTCGGAAGTTACCTCATTTAAGAATAGGGAAATTATAAGATATTGATGACGATAATAACGATGGAGATTAGGAAAATGAAAAGATAACTAAGTGAAAGAGAACGTATTATATAGAGTATATATATATATATATAATTTATTTGAGAAAATTAGGCAATAGCTTAATATGAAAGAAAATATCATGCAAAGAAATTCAATTTAAAGATAATTCATTAGTGATGATAGAATAGAGCAGATGAGTATTTGTGTACAAGAGTTCAACCAAGTGTTAGAGTACAATACATATCAAAAGAGATTTCTGTAAATTGTTTTATAGCAGTTCATGAGTAGGTCTCTAGCTTGAATCGTGTTTTCTATGTTATTAATCTCATTAAATATCTAATTAATTGGAACGATGTGATTATTTTTGTGTAGAGTTTTAGGCACAATTTAAAGTAGAGTTGATAGGCAATTTTGCAAGATTTTCAGTAACGGACTTGCAAAGAAATCAACAACAATTACATTAGAGGTGTTTGTTTACCTGTGTAAATAGTAAAAAACTGTAGTTGAAAAGGGTTTGTTTAGATTATGTTAAATACTATCAAAATATTCAACTACTCTTAAGCTAATTTAAAGAATTCAGTATATTTGAGTAATCCGAATTTTATCAAATCACTTTTTCACTAGAGCAAATTCATTATATATAACAAACACCAAAACACTTATTAAGAATTTCTCAAATAACTTTGACATTATGTAACAAGCTCGATTTTACTACATGGTACAAATATTCATAATGAGAATTTTAATTATAATGAACCTCTCTGTCTAATAATTCATTACTTTATACTTCAACCTTGATAATAAGTTGAGCCTTCATTGAACAAAAGAATACATCAATTAAAGTGAATATTTCCCACCATGTCGTAAGTCAGACATAGGCCATATGCTATTTCAAAGCTATTCATAATTTACTTACAGTAAATTCTCACAACAGTCTTCTTCACCTCACCTCACTAAGCTCTAATTCTATTCATTTCTACAATCTATTGAAAGTTTATACAAGCACTCAGTTCTAAAATGGTCGCATATTGTAGGGGCCCTCAGAAACTAGGCGTGTTTCAGGCCGTCTACTCTCAAACGCAAATTTAATCATCATTGTGCTTAATTAGAAAGAAAGTCCCTATGTTATATAACAAAGAGCCCTTTTTATACCAATTTCGTTGATCTCATTAGGGTTTTTAACCTAATATTTATTTCCCCAAAGCAGATGATATGCACGTGGTAATCCTCCGTCTTTTCCGAAATAATTGTCGTGTACAGAACAATTATTATCATCGCCAAAAAAAAAATCCCATACCGTTTGCCCTTTGACGGACTGAAAAGTTTCACCAACTAATAAGGCGCTAGTGACAACCTCTCATTCCACATAAACACCACCTAATATGTCTACCGTTAAAACTGCTAACTGGAGATTCGTTGAGTTGGGACGTATTGTCTTGATCGACAACAAGGACTTGGCCACCATTGTCGAGATTATCGACCAGAAGAGAGTTCTCGTCGATGGTCCTAACTTCAAGAGACAGGCCATTTCTCTTGCCAAGGTTGTTTTGACTCCTCTTGTCTTGCCTGCCTTGCCCAGAGGTGCTAGAACCGGTACCGTTGCCAAGAAGTGGGCTGCTGCTGACATGGATGCCAAGTGGGCCGCTACCGCTTGGGCTAAGAAGTTGGCTGCCAGAGAGACCAGATCTAAGCTCACTGACTTTGAGCGTTTCCAGGTGTTGGTGTTGAAGAAGCAAAGAAGATACGCCGTCAAGAAGGTGGCTGCCAAATAGGCGCGTTTAGCACAATATACATTGTAATGTGATGATGAGCTTGCAGTAATTACAGATCCTTCGATCTTTTGGATTATGGGCTTGCTGTAGGTGGCTGGGTGATATACAGCTATGTAGTATATGGATCATGGTCATAAGAATCCTGTTTTATCTATTCGGCAGGTATATCTAGTGAATGTGAATTAGAAATTATCGACATCAATGAAATAGAGTTATCGTCAACAACGGTAAATTGTTACAATTCAGTGTAGTATAAAATATCAACAGAGCTTGAGTTAAAGGAGCCAGTGAAACCGTGGAAGCTATTTATTTGAAACAATACGAAGTCTGTTTGTAAGGTGAATTGAATGGGCATCTTTCCTTAGGTGTTAGGAGGTCAATTCATAGGTGTTCAAAGGTTAGTCAATTACCAGACATTAATCATCATTTAAAGTGTTTACGTATAAAATCTTCAATAGGCATATTAATATTCAAGTTCCTTTAACTTTGCTTATTTAATTAGTCTTTGAACACTGTCTGTTCCATACTATACAACTATTAAATTTAAATGAAATCAAACTATTGATAGTGCTCTTCACCAAATAAATAAATGTTTTAATTCAACCTGATGAAGTCTTTTCCTTAGCTTTTAAACATCAAAGTTTAAACATTATCTTGATTTGGGTTCTCACTATATCTCAACTCGACCAAGATCAATTGCTAAATAAAATGGTTCGAAAAGAGTCCATAGGATTTTATGGATAGTTTTGAAGTATACCATTTTTTATACAATTCCTATGACTTAAATATTTTAACCAGAATAAGTTGGATACGAGAAGCCTCATAAGGCTAGAAAAATCCTGGCTACTTTTGTTTGAAAATAACTTCCTGTTGTCCAATATACTTTTTATAATGGAATAATATATAGTTGACCAAAATTTGCAGCTAACTCACTTAGTATTATATTATTTTAAAGCTCTAATATACCGGGTTCCAATTTAATAAGCACAGCCAGATACGTTACATTTGAGTGGCTCTTTTGCTTTGACCTTGTTCTACCTTGGCTAGTCTTTTGTTATTTGTTTCATCTAATTCAGGGTTAGCTATATACAATTACTTAAATACCCTATTTTTTTCCAGCTAATGCCTTCTCATGCTCTGCAATCAATTCACGCTGCAACTGAGGAGAGCATTGGGAGTAACGTTGGAATTCTAACGAGAACTCTCCCTTACCTTGGGTACATGCTCTCAAACTGGTAGAGAACCCAAACATCGCATTCAAGGAACACTCGGCAGAAACAGTAAACTCATCCAGACTGTTCACAGTCTCCATAATCATACCACCCAACTTATTCACCAAACCAACAACGGGACCCTGGAACTCATTAGGCGCACAAATTTCAACATTCATAATGGGCTCCAAAATGACGGGTTGCGCATTCAAAAAGGCTTGTTTAAATGCTCCCTGGGCAGCTACCTTAAATGACAACTCGGAAGAATCAACCATATGTGTAGTACCATCGTTAATATGCATCAGACAGCCCAATACACGATGTCCAATCAAAGGACCCTTTTCTAAACATTCCTCAAAAGCTTTACCACAAGCTACTAAATACTTCTCTGGAATCTTACCACCAACGACGTGATGAGTAAAGACATTTTGACCTTCTACAGGCTTGAATTCACCGATAACACGACCAAACTGACCTGCACCTCCACTTTGCTTCTTGTGAGTGTAGTCAAAGGTTGTGGGTGCGGTAATCGATTCACGGTATGACACCTGAGGTTTACCAGTGATACATTCAACACCATACTCACGTTTGATTCTCTCAACGTAAATCTCTAAATGCAACTCTCCCATACCAGAAATAATGGTTTCCTTTGATTCAGGATCAAACTTGACTCTAAAGGTTGGATCCTCTTTCTGGAAACGGTTCATAGCCTTTGAAAAGGCACCATTATCTTTAGACTTAGGGGCAATGGACAAGGAAATAACGGCCTCAGGCACAAACATCGAGCTCATAGCGATTTGCTGGTCTCCACCAGGGCCAATAAAAGTATCTCCCGAAGCACAGTCAATACCAAAAGTAGCACATATTTCACCAGCACCAACCTCATTAACATCTTCCATATCATTGGAGTGCATTCTCACCAATCTCGAAACCTTAACCTTTTTACCGGACTTGAGGTGTGTCATATACATTCCCTTTTTCAATTTACCCTGGTAAACTCTAATGTAAGTCAATTGACCGTAAGGACCTTCTTCCAACTTGAAAGCCAAGCCGACAAAGGGAGCAACGCTGGAAGGAAGTAAATTGACTGGAACTTCATCACCTTTAGAAACATCCAAACCAGTGTTCAACACCTCATTTGGCTGAGGCAAGTAGTCAACCACAGCATCCAAAACTGGTTGGATACCAGTGTTGGCCAAAGCAGAACCCATCAATACTGGTGTGAACTTTCTTCCGATGGTGGCTCTTCTAATGGCACCCTTAATCTGCTCTACGGTAGGTTCTTGGCCATCCAAATAAATATCAGCCATCTCATCATCAACATCAGCCAAAGTCTCAATCAATACAGCTCTCTTTTCCTCTACCAAGTCTTTCAACTCTTCAGGAATATTTGAATCGGCCCGCAAGATTTCACCCTGGGGACCTTCATTGTACAATGCAACACGATCAATGATATTAACAACACCCTTCAAGTTCTCTTCAGCACCAATTGGAACCTGGATAGCAGCAGCGGGTGTCTTAAGCTTCAAGTTGATCTGTTCAATGGCTCTAAATGGGTCGGCGCCCATACGGTCCATTTTATTAACAAAAGTGACTCTGGGAACATTATAACGACGCATTTGGCGATCAACAGTGACAGTCTGAGACTGAACACCAGACACAGCACATACCACTAAAACAGCACCATCAAGAACACGTAAAGCACGCTCCACCTCAATAGTAAAATCAATATGTCCAGGAGTATCAATCAAATTGAACCGATACTTTTCATTATCTTTATCCCACGAACAGTATGTAGCTGCAGACTGGATGGTAATACCCTTTTCTCTCTCCAAGTCCATATGGTCCATCTTGGCACCAACAGAGTCCTTTCCACGAACCTCATGAATAGCCTTAATACGACCGGTGTAAAACAAAACACGCTCGGTAAAAGTGGTTTTACCTGAATCGATATGCGCAGAAACACCAATGTTACGCATGCGAGAGCAGACTTCCTTGTCTGAGTCCGAGAGGTTTTCATTAATTTGGTCGATGATCACCTTTTCCTCCTCATACGTGGTTGGCAACTTGGCTGGTACAGCCTCGTTGAGCCTAAAACGAGAGCCATGGATGAATCTGGCGCTTCCAGTAAGAGCTGTAGGCACACGCAAACGCTGAGCGGAGCTTAACGCGCCACGAATGAGGCTGTTCATTGCGAAGCTGTTTGGTGATGGTTCCAAGATTTTTACAAATTTTTCACTTTTCACTACAGGCAGGTTGGACCACGGCTACCAACAATAATGATATTGGTGAGAAAACAAGCTTGAATAAGATAAAGTCTAGTAGATAAAGAATTGTGATAAATTTCAGAGATCAGAATGGCTTTTCAACTGGTTGATTTGGAGCTATATAGACAAAGTTGAGTTTATTAGGGGTCTTAGGCTCATCGCGGGCAGTGGTATTATCAACAGATTAACTAAGTGTTTCAAAAGAAATGGAGGGTTTAGAGGAAGTGAAAGGTTTAGAGAGAATAAGAGAATTTAAAGAGACCAGAAAGACTTAATAAGATCAAAAAGACTTAAAAAGACTTAAAAAGACTTAAAAAGATCAAAAGGAATTAAAAAGATCAAGAAGTGCTAAGAATGAGCTGCAATAAAGTGAAAATGGTTCTAAAGGAAATTTGTTTTTAAAATAAATATTTATAGTACACATCGATATTTGTAGTACGAAAAGGAATTATATCAGAATTGAGTGGAATCAGCTTTGAACTGGTTGAGCTGAAAATTGGTACATTGGTAATATCGTTTTTTGTTGAGATTTGGTTTAATGAATTCTATTTAATTCTGACTTCAGCAATTGAGAAATTGTGATTCATTGCATTTTATCAAACAGATCGATAGTAGGGTAGAAAAGATGTAATAGAAGGATTCGATGATAGAGCTTAGTGATACGGTGCAACAAATGGCACAGCGCAAATGTCTAAAATGAAAAGAAAAAAACAACAGAATATACTGTTAATATATAGCACTTTACTATAGAGTATCTTATTATAAAATTACTCATTACAAAATTACTTATTACAAAATACAATATTTATAAAGATCTAATATTTATCAAATCAGAACGCTTCTATTATCATGCTATATATTAATGGCTTCTTGCTATTTAGCATGTTGTACACAGGATTCTGGTCTGTCTAAATATACAATGATCGTGAGATCATTCACGTGATCAATGGTTATACCAGAATATGGTTTCCACCAACATATGCTATATAAACGGAGAAGACTCTAGAAAAGAGTAACTATTGATGGAGCGTAGCATACAAGAACATCTTCTCAAAGTACGAATATAATGTAGAATTTATTTCCCTACACAACATTTGAGAGAAAGCTTGCTTGATGTAGTAAAAACTATATCAGAACATTTTCCACAGAATATTCAATAAATAGTAATGGCTTAATTTAAAAAATATTACTTTACTACTGTCCTTTAAGACATAATAGTAACTATTATTCGCTTCATTCATTACTTCATTATATAAATTTCTTAGATTTACCTTTAATTACTCTATTGCAACCAGTTTCATTGATTCCAGTTCTGTTGACTTTGATTTCAATTTAATTGGCTTCAACTTCATTGATTTCAATTTAATTGGCGTCAAATTCACTAATTTGAACTTCACTGGCTTCAACTTAATTGACTTTCTAATAGGTTTCAACTTAATTGGTTTCATATTATTAATATTAGCTTATAAAGTGTGAAAAGTCAGGTTCAACTATACAATTTCAACTTTAATCGTCTTTTATATTCACTAAGCCACCAGTCTACTCCATTGCCTACAATATTCTACAACTTTCCATGACTTTCCTGTCGTACTTCTACAACATTGTTCCCTAAGTGAAAGGATCATATTCCATATCCTATGTCGGGATTTCTGAGCAAGCCATACATCACGTTATGGCCATGAGCAGTCACGGACCGCGATCAAATGCACCTGTGTAGCAGTCCAGCTACATATGCAACTAAGGAATGCAGCTCATAACACTGTTATAGTGCTGCAATTCCACCGGAAGAATTTACTGGTGGGTTCAGGCCACAGCACTGCGGACCAGGATGATGCTGGACCAAAAATTATTGCGCAGCCGTTATAATTAGTTCTGCAGTGCCTAACGGATAATCTAAATATCAAATATTATATCAGTAGAGCAAGGTTGCTTTCAAAATAGATTGTATGCGTATTACATGGGTTAATTGTCTTTCAATCTGTTGGTAGAGCATATTGGTGCTAAGTAATAAGGAAAACTGTAGGTATAATAAAAGGAGGAAGGTAATTAAAAAGAAGATAATTACTGATTGATAGTATTGAATAAAATACCAAATGAAGCATTTGTTGTATTATTGAATAAAGTATTTGTTTCATTGGTAATGATATATTCATGTATATCTATTTGCATTTTTCAATATACTCACAATACTTCCCTATCATCCAGTTTTCGGTTCTTCACCACAACATTCAACCACAGCCTTATTTTGTTTCAAGTCATTCATCATCATTTTGTATGAACAGTATTTTTATGGTGGTTGCTACCATAGTTAATGTTTTGAGTCTGATAATATGACTGAAAACGTTTGAAGAGTAGGAAAACTTGCACTACAAGACTTTATTTGCACTAAAACGGCTTGTTTGTGCTTCAATCATTACCTCAACTACACACAGTTATCACACTTGTGTCACTGCAATAGCCACCAAAAATACCTAAGCAATATTGGTTTCCTTTGAATATATATATACATGTATATATAATTTGTTATTCAGCATAAACTCAATCCCGAGGCTTCACACCAATACCATTGACATTTCTAAACATCATGACTCCCTTGGCATCATCCTTGTCATCATCCACAAACTGGCACATTCTAATTGTTTTCCAGAGAGAAATCCACATGTTCTCTCCTTCGTAACGGTAATGACGACCCATGACCTTGCGAATAGCGGCAGTAGCCTCACGAGCGTTGTAAAAGGGAATACGCGAGACATAGTGATGCAAAACGTGAGTCTCAATAATATCGTGGAAAATGTGCTGACCGACAAAACCAAAGTCACGGTCAATAGTAGCGGCTGCACCACGAGCAAAAGTCCACTCGTTAGCGTGGTAGTGAGGCATGGTGGAGTCGGTGTGCTGCAAAAAGGTTACAAATACCAACCAGTGGTTGACCCAACACCATGGCACAAACCAGTTCACCATCATGTTAAAAAGACCAAAAGTACGGTACCACTGGTATACCGCGGTAAACGTCAACAAAATACCTATGTCCGAAAGAACAACATACCAGTACTGGTGCTTCTCAAATACAGGCGAGGAAGGCGCATAGTGCGAACGGCCAATCATCGAATATCCAGGATAGCGCTGTCCAGTGGCATTGGTGGCTAAGTAGAGCTGCAATCCACCCAACTGCTGAAACAAAAGCTTTCCAAACAGCATAATTGGGGTTTCCTCGAGAATTTCACCAACACGCTCAACACGGTGTTTCGCCACAAACTCCTCCTTTGTGTAAGGGATAAACACCATGTCTTTGGTCATATGGCCAGTAGCCTTGTGGTGCTTCGAATGCGAAAACTTCCACGAAAAGTAGGGCACAATAAGGTAAGAGTGCAAGATCCAGCCAATAGTGTCATTAACCTTGCCATAGTCTGAGAACGCTCCATGTCCACACTCGTGTGCCAAGATCCACAACCCAAAGCCGAAAAGACCCAAAAGGTACGAGTAAACACCCCACAAGGCTCCGCGAAGTGCCCACAGGACGCTGTCATCGCCAAAACGCACCATTGGGATGCTCTTTTGGCCAACCCAGCCAATAAGAACCATCAGAATGATATCACGAGCAACATACCCCAAACTGCGAACTAACGAGCGCTCGTAGCAGTGCTTGGGAATCGCTGACAATATCTCCTTGATCGAGTAGTCTGGTACCTGAAACTCGTTACCAAGTGTATCAATAGTGGTCAAGTTGCTTGACGGAGTAGCTCTTTTTGTTTCAAAAGCAGCCACGTTACCTGTCTTGGTGATTTTAGACATTTCAGCACCCTCATAGGAAGCTGCTGTTGCACCTGAAGCTTCGCAAACAGACATGGTTGAGTAAAGAGTGGTATGTTTATAAAATTTCTACGATATGATTGAAATTTTTTTCAGTGCTGCGATGGCATGTGCGGTGTGGGGAAGTCAGTAAGTAAATGATACTTTTTAAGATAATTATGGTATACGACGTGTATAGATGGCGTATTTGAGCAAGCAGATGTACTTCGAGGCTTTTGAACGGTCTTTTTGCGGTGATTTTGAGAGATCTTAGGCCATAAATCCGATATTAGGGATGTTTTCTTCCGGTGAAAAGAGTATAGTATAATTGCGCCGTGTAAGCGAGCTAATTGGCATTAAATATTGGTAACTTTTAGCCCTGGACTGCTTATTTTACGGATTTATTCTGCTTGGGGCGTAGTATGCTTATGATTCTGGCCAATTATTTGGGTGCAAAAAATAAGCTGGCAGCGCTAGCGGAATTCGAATGGAGCCAGGGTATACTTCGTCATTTATTAGCCCCTATTACTCAGCTATACATCTTTTTATGGCTAGTATTGTGTACCTAATCTATATAGTGCTAGCGCTTTGGTCCTTGGCGGTTATCAGCGTGCCTGTAGCACCCGATTTTGACGAGTTCTATCAACCTCCCATGCACTTTGAAAAAACAGTTCCCGGTACTATACTCAAGTTTCGCCGGTCTCCAAACCCACTACGCGCGGTGTATCACCCTATCAACGTGAAGAACGTATGGCAGCTTTTGGTTCGTCTGACAGACTCGCACGACCAGCCTATTGCTATGGTTACCACGTTAATTGAGCCGTATAATGCAGACCCCAGCAAGCTCTTATCGTACCATTTTGCGCAGGACTCTGCTAAGACAGACTCGGCACCATCTTATGTGATACAGTATGGCGCGCCGCTTCAAAACTACTTTTTGATGCAGCTGGAAATGTACTTGATTGCTGCATCTTTGGATAAAGGCTGGTTTGTAGTAGTGCCCGATTATGAAGGGCCGAAAGCTTCATTCACCGTAGGAAGAACCTCTGGACACACTACCTTGGACTCCTTGCGTGCTGTTCTAAGCTCACACAATCAAACTGGGTTGTTGTCTACCGCTCGCGCCGTGCTATGGGGGTATCTGGGAGGGCTGCTTCCAACAGCGTGGGCCGTAACGCTCCAGCCAACATACGCACCAGACTTGAAAGATAACCTATATGCTGCGGCACTTGGGGGATTGGTGTCCAATGTTAGTGCAATTGCAGAGTCCGTTGAAGGTGGACCCTTCATGGGCTTTGCATCTTTTGCGATAAAAGGCTGGATTAACGAAACGCCAGCTCTCTTTGAAATTGTCAAGAGTGAAGTGTTCCCAGATAAACGAGACGACTTTATATCGTCTCTACTGCTCTCCACAGGTGCAGCCGAGTTGCACTTTGCCTTTAGACATATATTTGATGGTCCAAATCGCTATATGGTTCGCGGGTGGGACTTTCTAAGGAGGCCTGACATAGCCCATCTTTTGAACTTGAATACTATTGGTCTGGCTCAAGACTTGGGTGTACCAAAAATACCGATATTCATGCACCATGGCCGCTTGGATACAATTGTACCGTTCCAGGAGGCAAATCGGGTGTACAACCTTTGGTGTGAGGGTGGCTCAACATCTATTGAGTTTACCAGTGCTTTTAGTGAGCACTTTTCTGAAATTCCGGGCTTGGTAGCTGCTTTTAAATGGGTATCGAATCGTTTTGAAGGCTTGCCGCCGGTAAATGGGTGTCAGTATACCGAACGCTATACTAACATTCTCTATCCAGGTGCACCAAAAACTTTGGCAAATATTTTGCTGTCCTTTGCCAACAGTATTTTGCAAGAGCAGTTGGGTCCTGATGACATGGCCACTGCGTCTGGTTTTCCTGATAATCGTTTCTGAAAACCTTGAGCTGATGATAGCTTGTTATTCAAAGAGGTGTATGACAAGTTATAGAACGAAGATACGAATACAACATATACATTATTAAAATGCAAAGTGGATTCTTTTGTTTTGCCGCAACCAATAGAGTGCAAAAGACACTGGAAGAAGGCTTTTCTGGAATGTATTTTGTTGGCTTTTTTGGTGGTGAGCGATACTCTTCTATGAAGATGCTTGAGAAATACACCAACTGCTTTTATACCTAAAATATTTGAATATCACAAATATTTTTCACTCTTGTGTTCTCAAGATTGAGAATTATATAGTGCTAGTGCGTTTTGGAAGTCTTGAAGTAAAGTTACTGTAGTACAGCACTAAAGTCTTCTTCTTCGTCACTCAACCTTTTGAATGGAAGATCTTGAAAATTTCACCATTGGTATTGCATCATTTTTACACCACCATAAAAAACTCACATTCACAGCAGCTCCAAAGATTTGCAATATACGTGAGTATTTACTTTTCACACTCTTCCATCATGTTCGCTTTTGTGTTCTCTTGTAAGAAATTCTATAGGCATCTGCTCCTGCCCAATAACTGTATTCAGACATTTACTCAATTTGAAGAAAATATAGCCTATTATACCTGCGTATGTAAGCCCGTGAAAGCCATTAATCAAAGCTGGAACTCACTTCAGGTAGCTTTTTTGTCATTTAAACTTTCTACTTTAGACAACACACTGATGCATACTTTATCAAGTCTCCAGTATAAGCCTCGACCGCGTAATGAACTTTTTTATACGCAAACGGCAATAGTCCTGAAAGGGAAGTGTCTTAATTCACAACTGCAGGTAGTATCAAACCCAATAGCAGAAGCTTAACAAGTATGTTCTTTAATAAAACCATTGAATTCTGAAGGTCTCTTATACCCGTATTTCTTGACACTATAGCATTTGAAAGTACCTAATTCATAGGTTGCTGTGACCATCGCTTTACTTCATGGTAAGCACTTCTTTCCGGCTCTTGCAAGATTCTATATTTGTCTGGAAGTAAAACTTCCCAATATGGAAATGTGATTGCAAATTAGCAACCGATTTCCTATTTAGGAATGAGCTAATAGCTATCGACGTCGAATGGCTAACAACTACACCACTTCCCTAAATAGGATTAAACCTATCTTGGAGTACCAAAGCGTAGTAGAACGAGAGTACTTCTTAATATAAATAACAAACTAAATCACCTCTTGTATACCCTTTTTCTATCATCATCACTCAGCTTTTCACTTTCATCAGCTTCTCGCTTTCATCTCCCTTAAAAATATAAAATGAAGTTATCTCACACTACTTTAGCTGCTATTCTTGCAACTTCAGCCTTTGTTTCTGCTGCACCTATTGTTGTAACTGGCACCGAAACTACCCTTGTCCGCAGAGCAGACACTGATGAGGTTTTGGCGCTTTTGAGTGAGCTTAAGCATATTAACCAGAAGCGTGCCTTTGTTGAGGGCGGTGATGCACTTGCTGAGATTGAACGTCGTGCTGATAGTGTTATTAGTCAGTTGGTTTCTGCATTGGCAAGCTCTGGAATTATTGATGATGTGTGGAACACTTTGACTACGGACGCTGCTGTTCGTTCGCTGGTTTCTGCTATTATTAAATCGGCTATTCAGACGGCTGTTGTTCAGGGTCCAGCTTTGCTTCAGGCTATTTGGAACTCAGGGTTGCTTACCAAACTCTTTAACACCTTTTTGAATGACTCTGATTTGAGACTGGCATTTTTGAATGTAGCCAAGTCTTTATTCACCACTGCAGTTGACATGCTCACACATGCTGTTTCGGGAGGATCTAGCAGCTCTTCTGGCTCTTCCGATGCTGGTAGCAATACTGCTTCTACTGCTGCACCAGTTACTGCCAACCAGCGTCGTGAGTTGGGACTGGAACTTTCAAATGAGGACTTCTTGGACAAGCGCGATTTAGCTTCAGTAATCTCGTTTATTGTTGATGAGATTAAAAACTCTGGTATAATCCTGAGCTTGGTCAAGAAGGTTCTTGCTGATCCACAACAATCGATTTCTCTTCTTACTTCTGCATTGAAGACTGGTTTGGTTATCTTTGAGGACATTTACGGTTTCGCCAAGTCCTCAGGTTTGTTGAATCTGATTCTTCAATACCTTTCTAAGAGTGGCAACTCCTTTGTCAGTGCAATTGCCTCCTTCTTGAGTGGCCAAGTTACCTCAGGCAACGTCTCTCCAAAGGAGATTGATAGTGCCACAGCCACTGTCGCTTCGCAGCTTTCACCAGCAACTACCGTGGCCACTACTCTCCAGACTATTCCCATTTCAGGACTTCCTGCCACATTCACAACTCCTTCTATTACCACTACATCTGTTGCAACTGTTCCTACCCAAATCACCTATACTACATCTGTTCCTGCTATAGTTAACCCTATTGCATCTGCTCCTGTTGCATCTGCTCCTATTGCATCTGCACCTGCTGCCGCTACTGGTGCTGCCGCTGGTTCGGCTTTGTCAGGTAGCTCTTCGGGTAGCTCTTCAGGTAGCTCTTCAGGTAGCTCTTCAGGTAGCTCTTCAGATGACTCTGATGTCATGGCTCAGTTGGAACAACAGTTTGGTGGTTCTAAAAAAAGAAGAAACTATTGAATAAACTGAAGGCAGTGCTTATATCCTCTGTCTGATTCCCACTTGATATTAATAGCTTCTTTTTCTTATTTAGCCCGATACCTGCCATTGAATGGTATTTTATAGTTTCGATTTTTCTTTAAAAGAGGTTCAATGCTTCTTATTAATAGCTGTTGTTTAAATAAACAATTTGAATGTGAATTGAATATGCTTGTAGCAATTTATTAATTTAAGGGTTGTTTGAATATAGTAGTAAAGTCACCAGGTTTAAGCACTGAAAATATTCAAAATCAATGAGTCTTTAAATCTTTGACTTTACGATTCTACTGAATCAGAAGTCTCTTTGTCTATTCGGGTTTTAGTCTCGCTTCATCAAAAGAATAATACCCGTATTACTTCATTTTATCGCTGGTGGAACCACGTAATCGCAAAGGTTGCTTGTCTCAAGTAAATTATAGTCAATTTTCAAAAGCACTCCATTTGATATCTGCCCCTTAAAGAACGTATTGAATCATAGTAACAGTTTATTCCAGTATAGCAACTAATGCATTTTTTAACAACATTTAGGTAATATGGATCAAGTTCTAGGAGTCAATGATAGTATCTATTTATCGATGCATTGTAGTAATTTTGATCATAGCAAGTGAGATTTTAGCAAAGATACATACCTTGACATTTTGTTGTACCTTCAGTATCACACCATTTTAAAACATTCTGGTTTGTAATGTTACAATGATATTTAATTATGATTTGCCTTTGGTGGCTTTTGGATTGTGCTGGCGCGAGATGTTGGCTCTTTTTGTTGATTTCCAACACAAACGTCAAGATTGATATTAAAGTTAAGAATAGGAATATCAAATTTAGTATCAAGTTTTGAGTATTATTCTTCATTTGAGCTACCTAATGGTTTCAAATTCTCACCCATCTTTTGAATTAAATTCTTACCATCATCTTCTTGTCAATCTCTCAGAAACCTCGACGTTTTTAATCCTTCCACTAACGTTAACTATGGGCCTGCATTAACATATCATAATTGGAGCTTACAATTTCATCAATTCACCAATTCACAGAGTTCTTTCATTTTGTTTCTTTGACTTTTCACCTTCGATAATTATTTCAAAGATTCAGAATGAAGATAACTACAAAGAATGCTATTTTCATCCACATAATAAACCAAGGATTCTTTTAACTCATTTCATCCCAACAAGTCATTATTTTTGGGCCATTCGTTTCTTTAACCAAAAAGCCATACCTTATAGTACAATATTAAACACCTCTCTCTTTCTCTCTCTTTCTCTCTTTCTCTCTCTTTCTCTCTTTCTCTCTCTTTCTCTCTTTCTTCTTTCTCGCATTCCTACCTTCTGCTCTCATTAAATCCTTTTGAATGCCTAAACAATTTAAGAGCCACCCATGAAACCAACGACCACCACCACATCACCACATAAACACACCAACACCCCAATACATACAGGTCGGCAACCTCACACCATCTGCGAGCAGTATGATACGCACCAAGTGTTCTATCGCTACTTGCCAACGGCATAAGCACCCATTTCCATACCAGCAAGAGCGTGTTGGTCGACACAAGAAACACAACCCAAGACACAACCAAAATAGCGTATCCATACCATCTTATCTGCTTATCGTCTGCTCCATCTTCCTCTTCAAGTACGTAGCATCCATGCTCAATTAGCGGAAGCGGTTCCAGGTCCATCGCGATGAGCTGGTAATGTCTTTTTTGTATCGTTTAACCAAATACATCAACAGTACAACGCACTATTGAGCCATATATATTATTTGCACTACTCTTTACTACAAGTTTCTACTATGCTCTCGGCTGCTTCTTATAATTTAGCTTATATACCTCAGCGCACAACACCAAGCTACTCTAAGGTCATTGATAGGCAATTGAAAAGATCCCATAAGGTCTATTAGAAAGTCTGAAAATGCCTTAGAGGGTCTGAAAACGCCTAAGAAAGCCTAAAAGGACACCATGTAATGGAAATATCACCATATAATGGAAATATCACCCTACAATGAGAATATCGCCATGTAATGAGGGTATATACCGTTTCTCATGGCATTTATCGTATACTTTACCTTATACCTTACCTAATACTTTACCTAATACTTTACCTAATACCTTGTACAATAGTGCTTAAGAAGCCACGTTTTAAAATATTATTGACTAATTGAAACTCAGCTTCTCAACAATGGTAAAAATCTGTTGAAATTCTCTATGGCATTACGCATCGCTTTGTGATGAGTGATACGGCTTAAATATGTATTAAACCTGGTCTCTGTTATCTTACGGTTATTGGAATGGTATTGTTGAGCACATTCGTATATTCTCGGGGTTAAATGGTAACAGTATAATGTATCTTGGTGCATGAAAAACACTAACATACATGCTATTGCGACATAATTTATGAACAGCAGCTGGTAAAATTAGCGATGGATAATCCCTTGTGCTTTTAGTATTGTCTGACCGTCTTGTAGAAATTACGAGTTCTATTCTTCGATATCCTTCAACAAATACCTTTTATCCATACGCTGTGTAGCTCACTCTCTCTTAACATGGAATTCTCAATATTGATTTTACTAATAGTGCTCTTGCATTTGGTACATTATTCTATTACATTCGATATTTTACTCTAGTGCATTCACGATTGTTTCTGTGTATTTGCTATTGTTTTAATGTATTTGTAAGTGTCTCTCAGCGCTCGCTATTGTCTCGATACATATATTATGCTGTTTCAGAAGTGTTGCTTCAACCATCTTCCTTCATAACTTCGTATGCCTTCTTTCGTCACCTGCCGCCTCAACTCCAATACAAGACGTTAAGCGACTTCTCGAAACCCAGACTATTTGTCCTGGTGGGCAGTCAGGGTTTTGACGATGTTTATATAATAGTAGATATCTGTGCAGCTTTTCCGGTGTTTTGTAGATGTACTATGTTGGAAGCCTTAGCCACTACAGGCTCTGCTTTCAGGCCTTCTCTACATAAAGCTTCTAATACATGGCGCCTTAAAAAGTTTAAGGAAATCTATATTAGGAAAGGCGGTGTGGTTTATGGAACAGCTGGTCTGCAACAATCTTCAGCTCATAATATACCAAGTTAATATCGGAAGACTCCAATTTGTTTTATACAAGAGTATGTGACGTAATAGAAGTGAAAATCGAGATTGTTTAATTTCTAGATTGGATAATGAAATATACTAAAGACTTTGAAATCATCTCCAACATGGTTTTGTTTATATCACAGTATGAAAGCAATTGTTTAAATCATACTCAAGCTTCCATGGCCTGTTAGAATATATACGGTATCTGAAAGAACCGCGCTCTTTTAAAAGCCCACCCTGGTATTCACAAAGTTGGATACTTTGCATTCGCTCTACAAGGTTTTTAAACATGCATAGAATAAAAGGTATATCAAATACACAAACAATTGTTATAAAACCATTTGCCAAAGTTGCTGGGAAATGTCAGAGCATGTGGTTTATAACCACGTCCTTAGTTCTAGGAGTTCGCAAACAAGATAGTACTAATCTTGAAAAACTTTCTCGCCCTATAATAACACTAGCCAATAAAGTGTCCCTAATATTCGATAATTTAATTCATTGTATCTAACTCTTCTTCTATCAGATAATGCATTTACACCCCCATAGAATATATTCTTTTATATTGTATTGAGAACTCCTGGTGAAATCATCATACTTCACTGGGAGCTCGTGGTGAAACCTTCATGGATCACTGGGAGCTCGTGGTGAAATCTTCATATCTCATTTTTTCACTTGTTTGCGGGTCCCAAGCAGCACTTGGCACCGCCAAGTTCAGGCCACCATTACCATTATAAGTCGAATTCGAGGCATTGACTTGTTCCGCGTTACGACGGTCACGCTCAAACTCACGCCAACGCTTCATGAAAATGTTGGTTGAATCAAACTGACCATCGACGGCACCGTGGTCACCTTTTTTGTCGCCACCAGCAGTAAGACGTGTGTCACCCCAACTGAAATCATCAAACTTCCAGAATGCATAGGCTGGTAAAACAAAATTCCAAATTGGCAACGCTATAAGGTAAATGAAAAAATAGATAATGTACAGCAATGAAGATACTGTAATGATAATCAAAAGACCTGGTAAACCGAAAATAACACCTAAGAGTACCAAGGACATAACTGGAGTGGGCTTGGATACAATGGCAAACACAATGACATAAATTGTGAAACAAATCGCAGCTGGCAACACCAAAGTACCCACCAACTCAATAAAAATAACAAACTGCATCGAAAAGCAAAATGTTCCACAAAGATCATTAACTAACACTAATTCCAACAAATTGTGAACAGTAGAGTTGATCCACCGTCTCCGTTGCGACAACAACACCATGAATTTGTCTGGGACAATTGTCTTGCATGCTGCCTTAGGTATAAAAATTTGTTTACGCTTAGGGAAAGTCCGCAACATCAAAGACAGAAGGAAACGATCTTCACCCAATAATAACAAGTTTTTACGATGTAATGTATCCACTTGATTATCAGAATAGCGCTCGACAATATCGGGGTTGGCCAAAATAGGAACCCAATACCCGTCTGATCCCTTGGGAGTCTTAATACGGTACATGCAAAAACAACCAGGCAAACAAGTAACACCGCCAAACATGGTTTCAAAAGCTTTGGCTTGGTGATGCGAAATGTAGTATTCAAATACTTGGATTGCTGTAACCCATGTTTGCGCCTTATTGGAAATCTTAGTTTCGCCACACAAGCCCATTACCATGGGATCTTTTACCATTTCCGCAACCATATGCGTCAAAGAATCAGGATAAACTTTAGTATCGGCATCCACCATCAAAACAATCTCGTAAAACTCGGCCATCATACCAGTAACACGCCAAACACTATTCAACATTTCAAATTCTAACTCTGTCATTCTTTCATCGAACATAACCTTTTGCAAAAACGACATCAAGATAATTTGAGAATCACGCTTACCTCTGTTACCTGGCTTTGCAGCACTAGCTTCAGCTGGTGTACCACATTTTACAACTGTCAACACTGGTACACGCTGCTGTTTCTCGGGTGGAACAGTACTATCATCATACTTGTAAAAACCTGCATAAACCTTGGCCATGTTATGACGCTTGCTACCCTGTGCAACTGCAATATAAGAGTAAGGTTGCACTTCCTCTGGTGGAATGGTAAAGTCAGACATCATACCTAATGCAATTTCGGGTGTAGTCAAATCATTTCCAGAGCCTTTAATAATACCGTCACAAATCACAAGAATTAACTTATGCGAATTTGGGAAATCAGTGGTTGCAATCGAGTCCAATGTTGTCCGTAACCCTTCCTCATCTTCGGAGTAACAAGTAACTAAGTTGATTGTATGGGCCAAAGGATAACCAAACGGCTGGTACTCGACCGGAGGTTGCGGAACAACGTCAGGATGAATGATTTCAGGAGATAACCCAGTAACAGGATATCCCTCTTCAAAACCTTCAAATGGGTTATGCTGTGAGTTTGGCCTTGTTAATAAGTCAGTAGATGAACCTTGATCGTTTAAATAAAGTGTTGATTGTCTAGAGGCACTGCTCTTTAATCCCATCTTCTTACCACCACGGGCAAACTGAGCCGCTTGAGTACTCATGGTAGTATACTGAAAGGTCTTGGACATGGCACCGGCATTATCATAGTATTGAGACAAGTCGCCTTGTGGTGCAACTAAAGAACGTTCTCCTCTGATAAACACACTCTGACGATTGGTCTTTGCAGATTTATAATTAGCACGAGCCTTGACCGGAACAGTTTTGATCTGGTTTCCAATTTCGGCACTGCGATCATTAACCCAGTCTTCAATTTCCTTGTTTCTTGATGCCATGGACTTGTTGTCAATTGCAGTTGCACCTTGCTTTTTGGAAACAACCCATCTAAAGTAACAAGCCATGATAAACTTAACACCAACAACCGACAAGATAAAAACTAATGAGACAATCAAAACAACTTGTGACGCAATACAACCAATGGTATCAGAGTCAATGACACCAACCTTAACTATTTCTGATAAGCATCGAGCTGCCTTTCTTTCATCAGAATTCGTCAAAACTAAAGAAATATCGTGGCCCTTATAAGTATCATAGTCGCGCAATTTGTCAAACAACTCAGGATAGGTAACATCATCCTTCAGGATCCAATTTATCAAGTCAAGATCCAAAACATTACCAGAGTACACCACCAAATTTCTGCTGCTATTTCTTATATCATCCCAAGTAAAAAAAACATCACCATTGACCTCCAAGTTGTAAAGGGCACGCCTTGCGTCTGCGCTAGTGTGACAAGCCCAACCAGGATAGTATTCCACGGTATTGTTAGGTTTAGTAGATCCATCTTGGTCAAACAAACGGCAGGGCATATACCATGCTAAGTCGCTATTGTCATTAGTTGGAATACTGCAGTTATCACGGGGTACAATCAAGTTTTTGCAGTTACCGTTAACATTTTGAAAGAGGAAGGAAGCGTCTTTTCCTCCAGCATTTATGGGGGGGTACAAGACGTTAGCTCCTGCCAAAACTCCCGCCGCTTTTGGATGTTTCGAAGAAGTCAAATCAAAAGTACGGCCATTGATAATCAAAGAACCAGAATCCACCTCATTGATACGGGTTCTAATATGCTGAGAACTGCACACTGTCTTGGTAAAACCAAATGTCAAGTACGCAACAAAGGCACCAATGTAGAGAATACAAGAAATCAAGCCGATTTTTTCTCTCCATGCAAACTGGCGATCTTTTGTGGGCAATCCAAATAAGCGCAAGAGAGGAGCCGGTGCCCAAAATGTTATGGCGTAACAATAAACCTTCCAAAAGTATATGTCATGCTTTGGTTTCGGGGTAGTTATAGGTATAGTAGCCGCCTTCTGTTGTCTCGTAATTACACGACCGGGCCCTGTGCCTGAATTACCACGGTATGTAGTATCCTGTTCATCATTTAGGCCATAAATCTCTCTTCCGCCACTTTTAGGTATACTACTATTGTCAACCTTTCCGATCAATCCATCACCACTTATACCGCTTTCGCTAAGTCCTGGTGGCGACTGTGAGTGCATATCCATTAATGGAATACCCTCCTCTTCTCCATGCACATCATCAAGCTCACTACCTGCTGCATTCCTATAATCCTGTGATGGAGGTCTTCCATTTTCACTCGCTACCTGTGGCTCCAACCCCGTACTTGATGGTTTGATATCCAAATGATCAGACTCCCGGTTGGCAACCTGGGTGTAATGATACCGCAGATGGTTTGAGTCGATACGTGACCGCTCCGGTTTCACCAAAGACTTCTTGCGAGAGGGCTCGCCTGTCTCGGGATCAAACTCCTGGTATTTATTGGAGCCTGAGCTGTTTCTATACGACATTTCGACTCACAGAGGATCTGTAGTGTCAGCAAAAGAATAGAAAAAAAAAATAGAGGGTCTTGATCTGTCGCTGACAAGGTTTTTTTTTCGTGCTTCCAAATCAACTTTTGAACTGCGTATGAGCCAACCAGGCAATGTCTTATTGTTGAACAGAATATTCTGGTAAATGCCCTAAAATGCTGAGCAATTTTGGGCTTTCACACTATCACGATATTGGCTGCAACATATTCCGATGTAAGTGAAGAAACGTTTTGTTTCATAATTTTAATTTAAGGCTGTGTAACGCATTTAGAGGCGTGTGGATGCATGTTCCCCGAAGCATCGCCAGGAACCTTATTGCTAATATTGGTTATTTTGATAAGCCTTGATTTTATGGAAATAAACTTTGTAGTAAGATTGTAGAACTTAATATTTCATCAAATAGTGTATACTCACCTACACTCTGAAATGGTACTATACTCACTTAAAACACCGGACACAAGTATATCTAAGTCAGGAATTTTATATGTAAAAGGCACAAGCTGTACTGCGAGTGGGTGAATAATATGAGCTTGGGTCGTAGGGGCTTTGACGCTAATTAAACCTAGCATCAATACCGAAAGCTCACGTTCAGCCAACTTTGCTACGGGACATTGGGTCGACACTCGTGCAGTATTAACTAAACGGCGCATACAAAGCACCGCACGACACACCAAGTATCTCTGACAAATGGTATTGAGCTCAGTATGCTTAGGAGTACGGCAAAGACGTACGATCTCTGTCAAACAATGCAAGCGTGTTTCTTGGCTGCCGAGTTTCACCATTGGCCGAGTCAGACCAAAAGTCAGTGAGCTATCGAACTTTGCAACTTCTAGTGCAAGTTTTTCAGCAGTTTCAATCGTAAAATCGTTCTGATCTATCCCAATCTCCTCCATTATCATTGTTTCCATATCATCATATGCATAGACAAATGAGTATCGGTAAAGATGCTCTATTATATCTGAAATCATGTCACCACGGTTGAGTTGTAAAAGTGAAGGCAATACTAACGAAATTATATCGTCATAGTGTGCGATATTTGATTGTTCGGTTCCATTGTCACGGTCAGTCACACAAACTTTGACGCTTCCAATAATGAGCTTCCATATCTCGTCCTGGGATGATACAAGCTCAGTGTATGTGGGATCTAGTATGCGCGTAATACTATACTTCAACAAATCGTTGGCCTCGATCCATTGTGGTTTCTGTGCATTAGTCCCTAATGCCTGGGTGTGAACAAGCTCCAATAAGGACTTGAGCAATCGCAAAATCGTGTGATCAGAGATTACAGTTGTAAAATCGGATAAATCCTTCACCTTACGTGCCAAAATCAGTGTGCAAATGTGGCTAATGGCTATAAAGGTGGAAATTTGTGACAGATTAAACAAGGCTCTGTTTGGAACAGCGGTCCGTAACAGAGACCCGTTGTTGATGAGCTTCTTCTCTATACGGTCCCTAGTAGCAAAGGGATAGACTATAACATGCGCTAATTGCCCAATCACCAGCAGTTGTATCTCAAGGCTTTGACCCTCACCCATGATATTCAAACCATCAATTACTGCTTGTTGCAACCGTGTGGGTCGAGCATTGTCCAGTTGACCACTGGGTAAAATAGGATATCTTGCGCACTTATTGAGGACACCATGGATTATATTTACTTCATCTAATGTAATTTCATCCTTCAAAAGTGAGTATAATAATGGGAGACAGTTAACTAATGAGGCAAGAGAATCCTGATACTGTGTATTGACAAAGTCATATTCTATTGGCACACCAATCCAGAATTTATAAAGCAATTGTTTGATATGGCCAAAAGTAACATTTGTAGTTTCATTTCTTGGTACATTCCGTAATGGAACCAATAAGTCATGGAAAGACTTGAATATTCTCAAATTTAAATCAACCCACTTGAACTCAACTAATTTGTGAAAGTAATCAATCAACCCACGCCACTTGTCGTAATTGTTTTGGGTAAAGTTCATCATAAACTTATTAAAAAGAGATACTAGTCCTGATAATACCAAGCTCAAGCTCTCAATTCGCTCTTTGTTGCGAAATTTATGATCATTCAAGTCGACATCTAAATCTAATAATTTTGGAGAAATAATCTTGTATGTCAAATCCCATCCACCAGGTACAGAAGACAAAATGGGCCCATGAACATCCACAATCTGGAAAAAGGTTTGGATAGACCCATCCCGCACTTGTGCATGTTGTCCAATAGATAGCTTAATCAATGTCGACAACAAATAAACATCAAGTACAAAATAAAACAAGTATGATTCTTTTTCATCCTGTGTTTCAAGAAACTCGACTAAACTCCTTTCATTGGGGTTTATCTCAAGTAATAAGCGATCTGTTTCCATTGAGGAAATATTCAAATGCGATTTTAACGAGTCACTGATTAGCCAAAAATAACTGATTGAACTAAATGAAATATTCAAATCATATTTTTGTGAGCAAAAGTTATAAAGGGTGTCTATCAAAAGTTTAAGTTGTCTGCAAGGAAGAGTTGACAAAAATTCGTCCAAAATCAACTTTAGGGTATCAAATGATGAGTCTATCAACAATCTGTTATTCTCTTTCAAGTTATTGTCTTGGTTATGCAGATCAGTGATTTTAAATGGAGTATTCAAAATTTGAAAAACTTTATTCCATGAATCCTTATAATATTTGTCAAATTTGTCAATCAACTCGTGCAATGTCTTCAAACTTAATAGATGCATCTCGGTTTCGCAGTTTAAAACCAATAACTCTTGTGGTATTCCCATTTCAAATAAACCATTCAAAAAGTCATTTAAAGCATTCAATGATTTTTCTGAAGTCTTAATATTCACATTTTGATTTTCAGAGCTGAATCCTCTTTGTGCTATGCTCCGTACAATACTGTTATAAGTGTTCATAATGTAAATACGCAAGCTGTAACTTAAATTTCTGTTTTGTCCCAATTTTACAAAATACTCGCGTAATATGTCCCACGAGTTGTCTGATTTAATCAAAAACTTTACTGCATTTATCTCACAAACTTGTAAGATCTTTGTGAGATAGTAAGTTTTATTATACGGACAAACTGTTATCTCACTGCTGGAACACTCATCATCTTTAAGGTTATTGCCATCTCTTGTATCATCAATCAGTTTTTCCGATAGTTTTATTAACGCAATAATAAGCTCCTTAAATGAATCCTCTGGAAAGTCGAGAACATTTTCAAAAAGCTTTTTGCGAAATACACCAATATTTGCTAACTCCTGGTTTGTTAACGATGGCATCATATCATCTGTAAAGTTTTTGTATAACTTGTTGTTATGAATCGCACTGTACTCATCGGGGCCATACATAAAATAATCGCACCATTGAAAAGTTTTCCATATAATTGACCAAGATTCTTGCAATGTCGAGCCTAATGATGATGCCAAGTTTGTCAAAGCTCGCAAACAAACAATATGTCTTGAGTTGAAATTTCTGGATTTCAACGGTATCACACGAGCTGAACTACTTTGTGATATTGTTTCGGCCGACCCAGGCTGTAAAGTTGAACTAAGAGACTCAACTAAAGACTCCCCAAATGAAAGCAAATTTTTACCTTGTTCTTGAATTGAACTGGCACTAGAGTTAGAAATTGTATTGGTGGTATGGTCAGAAGTATTGTTAATAATTGCGTGTGACAAAATTTTCAAGAGTCCATCACGCAATGCCTTTAGATCCAATAGTCCTGTTGCATGTGTGAATCTCTGTAAAGCTCTTATCAAAAGCAGAAACCCATCATTATCAATCTTTAAATACATGAATCTCCTGAATAAATTCGATATATCTGGATAGGATCTTTCAATAAACGATGTAATGAACTCAACTTCTTCTTCCATCAAGTTTTGATCGGCTTGACTTGATGAATTTTGTACAAACTTAGCAATGCCCTCAGCTATTGATAATAGTATCAGAAAAATGAGATATATGTGATATGTGGCAGGAATATTTTGAGGTGGTGCCATTTTATCTAAATGGTCAATAATTGATATTTTCATATTAGATGTGGCACGAGACAAATATTGAGGCGGTACGTGTGTTGTTGTGGTTGATATGCTAGTATCATCATAAACCACTGGTTTCAAGACATCAGTCGTCAATTCAGCGATGTTTGACGGGAGGTTGCTTAGTATTGATAAAATTTCCTGTATCACCCCTTTCTTCAGTGGATTACCATCATACTTGCTAAATATATTTCTAATGGTGTCAAAATCTGAAAAGAGCGAGCGATACAACTCTAAAATCAAAATCTTTTCCCATTCGCTTGATTCTTCCGGTGTACTCATTAATGCATGGTTTAAAGCAGACAATATAATTTCGCATTCAATATCTAACGAGTATAACTGAGTTGTTAATAGAATATGAAAGATTCGCATTGTCCGAGTAATTAAAGGAAACTTTTTATTAGGCGAGTTCAATATTTTTAATAACAGCGATACTAATCGAACACGCAACAAGTATGCTAACTCACGACGTTGTGCAAACATATTCTTATGGCTGGCTAAAATATTCTCTATGATATCCAATGCAGAGGAGGTTTTAATAGCGCTAGACAGTTCGCCTAGATATACTGCCAGCTCTCCATTAGCCAAAAAACACAAATCTTGAAAAATATTAAACGCTTCCAACGACAAGTTATCAACCTCAACTACGCATTCTTCATCAAGCATAATTTTATTCTCACCCTCACTATTTGCATCATTATCAAAGACGTCACTAAACAACTGTTGCAATGTTGCTGAAGCTGTATTAGTTACCATACTTGGCTTACCTGTGGCTGTCAAACCAATACAAATGTTAAGCATCTTGACCAATAGCTTACCATGTATATGCTCCTTGTAAAGCTGCATGAGTGACGGGAGACATTGTATCACCCTTAATTGGACGTCTGCCGCTAAATTAGTAATTTCTGCAAGGCTATCTAAAACCTCTTCCAACGTTTCAAACGGAATCACCTTAGCATTTATAAGCTTTTGAAGCACAGGAATCGCCAAAGCAACCACTTTAGTGCTTCCTGTTTTACACAGGGCCACAAATGGTGCGACAATGGCCACACGATGTATGTTGTTGTTGATTTGCGATACGGGTTGAGTCGAAGGGACATACTTTTTCAATTCAACCACGGAGCGATCACATAATACTCTAACTTCTGGGTACTTGCGCTTGCATTCTAATCCGAGACTACTTGTATCAGCTATTATATGTTGTATACTGCTCATCCTCGCAGTTTTAGGGTCTACTGTAGTATAGCCTTTGCACCCAACATCAATTTGATATACGCGTTGGCCTCTGAGGGATAATGATTCCAATTTGCAGGTTGGAGAGAGCCCAATTTACAGCTTATTTTAAATTTACATTTTATTATCGTTTTACACTTTATCATAAGTATTTACTATTCTGAAAAATTTACAGTTTTGTTCTTTTGGAAATTTGGATGCAAAATGTTTTATGATTCAATTATATATATATATATACATTTGGAAATAACAGAGCTCTCAACACCATGTATGGTAAAGGCGGTAGTACCATGGCTTCTGCTTCCAATATTCCTCTTCCTCTTCTTGGCACTGCTTTTTAAAATCTGGGTCAATCATAGTACGACCTGTAAGAATATCCATATCCTTGGCACGAATGTAAAGCTTCCAATTCCGAGTCCAGAGTTTGTGCCCAATATAACATACAAATACAATAGGAGCAGCTAAGTATGCTTGGAAGAATGTAGAAGCTTGAAGGCTGGGTCCATTAACTGGAAATAATGCCACGTAAAATTGAGCCATCAATACAAGCACTGTGACAATCATCGCATAGTAAGCACCCCAATCGCCACCAAGTGCCTTATACGGCATTGTCAGCAAATCATTGGGGATTCCCTGTACTTTGCATGCATAATTAACGCGAACTTGGATTAAAGCGATTGAAAACCAAATGAAAATGGGAGAAAGGCCGGAGATGGCTAAGAGCCAGTTAAACACCTCTGTTTGTGCCAGCGACGCCGACACAAAGCCGATAAGACCAAATGCCAAGCTTACAACAATAGCATACATTGGGCGTCCTTGACGATCGACAAAAGTGAGAAACTTAGGGCCATGGCCAGCCTCGGCCAAAGCCACCAACGGCTTATACAGCGCAAACACCAGGGCATTTGCTACCGAGAGCACCAGCAAAAGAATAACTGCATTAAAAATCGAAGGCAATGCTTTGACCCCACTGTTGCTTATGGCAATAACAAATGGAGAAGCTGAAGACTGAGAGTTTCCCAAGAGTTCAGGATCATTGTATGGCACCAAAAAACATACTAATATGATTGAGAGCATGTAAAACATTGTGATACGCCAAAAAACCTGCTTGAGAGCACGATTTAAGGCCCTGCGTGGGTTGGGAGACGCTGCTGCTGCAATAGCTACCAACTCAGTACCAGCAAAGCTAAAAGCAGCGTTAACCAAAGTATTAACCGTTCCCTTGAACCCATTGGCAAACGGTCCTGGATCACGCCAATGTTTGGAGCCAATATAACCCTGTTCACCAGCACCACAAATAACAGCAATTGCAAAAATACAAAATCCCAGTATAGCAAGTACTTTAATGATGGAAAATACCAGCTCGCCATAACCGTATCCTCTGACTCCAAAAATGTTGATAGTGCAGATTACCACGTAAAAGATCGCTACCCACACTACCGAATTGATAGAAGACCCCCAATAATCAATTGTAAGAGATGCTCCTACTAATGACAAGGGAATACTAGCAAGCCATTGCATGCAATAGTTCCAATTCATCGCAAATGACCACAGCTCGTCCACAAACCGTCCAGTATACGCCAAAAAGTTCCCACGCAATGGGTAAGTACATGTAAGTTCACCCAAAGACTGAATCATAAAAAATACCAAAACTGCAACCACCATGTACCCAATAACACAGCCAGCCGGTCCTGCCGTCGACAATGCAGTAGCACTACTAATAAAGAGCCCACTACCAATACATCCACTTAAAGCTATCAACTTCACCTGGTACTCTTTTAAGTTGTCTTCTAAAGATGTCACTTGGATGCCATTTTCTAAATCCTCTGCTCGTTTAAACGAGTTGATAAAGTTTGAAACCGTTCCTTGCTTGACAGACTCGCTAGAGTCTGATCTATAGCTTCTAATCGACTCAGTTTTCAGCATAGTCCTTTTTAGCACCGTCAACAGGGGGCTATTTATTCAAAATCGCATTACAATGCGAGCAACTCATCCGTTCTCATCGGGAGCCGTGTTCAAACTCTATTTCACAACGGCTTCACGGCAATTGGTGTACCTCTTGGCTCGGACAGCGTGCTTTAGGCCATCTTAAAACCATATAGTTACTGCGCCGAATATTTAAATTTTGCACCCAATTGCCGCATGGGTGGAAAAAGAAAAGCCGTTCATACAATTTATGGTTAACCCTAATATTTTCAGCTTGTTCTTTCCTTTAATGAAAACCGGAGATACTTCTCCATCATGGAATATTTTATTATAGATGAGAAAGCCCATCGCATTGGTGTCACCATGCGGCAATAAAAAAGTTGTTATGGTGATGGCTGCAAAAAAACGAATCACGATGGCCGAATAATAGAAGACTGCCGAGCATAATTCAAAATAGAGTTGGTAAAGAAGTCAAACTGCGGGTGAAAAACTCAGCGATGAACGGCTTAATGTCAAACAACTAAATGGCCAACAAAATTTTTATGGACTTGTTTTTATGAACATCTAAGTGGTGAACATCTAAGTGGTGAACAACTTAGTGGTGAACCATTTAATGATAAATAGAGTAATTAACTAATTTAAAATGTTTTTTTTGTTTTTTAGAGAGGAATGAGCTTTGGCGAGGAGGCTAAGTACAAAACACTTGACCAAAAATATGCTATCATGAATAATATAATTAATAATCTAATGAATAACAAAACCAACTACGTTCTGCATAATTCATTTGCAGATAAATTATGGAGAAAACTGTAGACTGTTTATAGTTAGAGTTTGAATAAACCAATTTTAATGCGGTCATAACATTTTAAGTAGGCATCAAATCTAATAATTTCAAACTTTACATTGACCATTTACCTTTCAAAACAGCCTTAACTAAATTACCCTAAACAAAATGTTAATTGATATATATCAAAATAAACTTTATTAGATCAGATTTCATCAAATTTTATTTATATTGTGTCAAACATCAGCAAAGCTGACTATTATATCATGTGTCATCAACTAATGAAAACTAATGGCTGGCGTTCTTGCAAAATTAAAATAATATTTAATCCTCTATTTCTTGTTCATGAAAAAATTCAAACTTCTATCTTATGTTGATTCTATCTTTGATTTTGCTCCTTCATTAGTTTCTATCATTGGAAAACTCTTCAATTTACTAGTATGGTTGCTATCACCACTCTTCTATCTTTATCTTGCTGCAGTTTTCCTTTCTCTAAAAAAATTCAGTACATCGTCATCTATTTAGTAAAACTAGCTTGCTACTATTGCTGTTATTTTCTTCTCATCCATATGTGTCTCTAGTACGGCTGTATTAAAACCCTTCATGCAGCGACTTGAAATAACAACATTCTTTAATGATTCAATAAGAAATAGTGCTGATACTTGTATGTTTATATGCAAAGCGAACTAAACCATTTCTGAAATCGACAAAGCGGCTCCAGAAAGGTTTTGAATCTAGGCTTATTCATAATTCAAAACTGTTGCGTTGAGCAAACCTCGGAAATAAATGGAAACATTAGAGTACGCGTTTTCATTATTTATGGCATGTTGTCTCAAAATTACAATTAAATGGAAAAAACGTCTATATTTGAACCTGCTAGGGTCCTTCCATAATCGGATAGTATCTAATTCTCTTGTAAACTATTTCCTCGAAAGGTTAATTCCCTACAGTTAAAATCCCCTAGATAAATCTCTATTAAGTACAATAGTTAAACTATTAAAAAAATCATTAAGCGAATCGGTGTTTGGCAAATGCGCCAGATGGGCCATTAAATTCGAAGCGCAGCCAATAAGTATATAAACATGTCCATTATATTTGAAAAAAAGCAATTCATTCAACTAAGTCCTGATATTATTGATGAATTGTTGATAATGTTGTTGAGATGATATAGAAATCATACTTTTATGGTGTGATAGTTTTGATTATATGTTTTGAATTCATCCCAGTCACATCAAATTTATATCACTTTTTGTCATACTCTTCCTCCTAATCTTGCAATCTCACGACGCAAGTTTGCGTTTTCGTCATTTAGTCTGCGCTCACTTTGTTGCAATTGCAATATGTAGTCTGTAGCTTTCTCAAGAATCATGGACTTGTTTAAACGTTGGCACAGAGGGCTATAGTTTTCGTTGTCGCTTTTTTCAGCATTGGTGGTGAATGCAGGCTGCTCAAACGCAGCCGAGGGCATGATTTTCTGCAAACCAGCAATTTTGGCATTGATGTTGATTCGGTACTTCTTTTCGATCTTATTGTGTGCCTGGCGCTGAGATGGTGTAAGTCTCTTGCGTGGGCGTCTTGTCTTTGGGCGCTCTTCCACAGGTTCTGCCGCATTGAGCACGCCATTCGTGTCAAAAACTGTATCATAAGTCATGTTAGGGTCAGCATAGCCTAAAACTGCGGGTCCAGCGCCTCCGGCGCCTGCGCCAGTTCCAGTCCCTACCCCAAAACTCTTGTTGAGATACGTGCTAATATCTTCCTGTTCCTTCTTTAACCCATCCATAAATCCAAAGTCCGTAAAATCAATTTTCTCATCCTCCGGGCTTGTGGCTGCCGTGCTCGAAGTATTGTTACTGTTGCAAGCTGATACTGGTACCGATCCAGCTAAGATCTCGGCAACCCATTCCTGGCTCATTGGCGCATAACTCATATTCATTTTTTATCGCTGCTTATACTTCTTCTCTTGAGCTTCTCAACACTCTTCTATCTTCATCAGATTTGCTCCCTTTATATATATTTCTTAAGGGTGGAACCATTATATGCGCACTAACAATGCTCTGGTTGCTGAAAAGCTCCCGAACCAAGCCGCACTGCGCCGCATCCTGTCTTGTCATATACATATATGTGTTGTTTGGGACTTTCTTGCTTTTTTCTTTTATTATAGCTCTTCAACAGGTGATAGCAAAACATTGCCCTGACCCCTGTAGTCCTGCCAATATACTCGACATTATTTTTCCCTTCCGTGCTCTTTTGAGAATTTCATCTCTCTAAAAAAAAACACTTTTTAGCAAGACTAAACTGGTTGTTTTTAGAAAAAATTCCATCACTAGGGCTCCTCCTTCCTCAGCCATTGCTCATTATCATCATCGTCTCCACTTTTCTGTGCTTAAAGTTTCAAAATTCAGCCTTAAACAAAATCCTGGCTTGGCATGCTATTTGGAAAAATCTGCCTAAGCCATTGCTAAAAGTGGACCGATCACGCCAAACATGGCTAATTCGATATGCGCTGGGCTCGTACCTATTTGAAGCGGCCGCGAGTAAAGTCCGAAAACATATGATCATGTCGTTATTGATGGCTCCGTTCATTGCCGTTATTTTCGGAAATTTTCGGACTTTTTTTCCACTCCCTTGTTGCACAAGGCTTTTTCTTTCTCTTTGATTATTCTTTTATTATAACAACGCTATTTCTGGCGCCACTGAAGATCAATTTTCAAAAATAGGGTCAGGTTCAACATGTCTTTTCAAAACAAATATCTCACATCAAAACTTATCAAAGATGTAAAGTTCTTTGTGGTCTCTTTTGTGGCTATGACTGCAATTCTAATCCACTATGCGTGGATTATGCGAGAGATGTTGCGCCATAGAGACCTCTCCACCCTCCGTTTGGTATTCTACTTTGCTCTCCTTGGAGTGAATGTGCTCGGTTTGGGTTACTTTGTGTTAGGTATGGTGTACCCTCGAATTTATGCCGAGGAGATAGCTGCTGAACAATTGGAGTCGGAAAAAAAGAACAGTTAGGTAGATAATAAATGATAACATCTGGAATAATATGTAGTTCTGCCTATAATATACGGAATAGTGCGTCCGGCATTGCCTAGGGAAATGTTCCTAGATTGGGTAAGCCCCTTTTTAGGGGAATTTTTGAAGGCAAGATTAAGTAAAGTTTGGGTAATAATTGAGTGAAGATTGAAAAGGATAAAAGGGTTGAGTAAAGTTTGGGTATTGAATAAAAATTGATCGGAGACTGAGTGAAGTTAACTAGTAATTGACTTATCATTGTAAAACATATTTTGAGCTAAAAGGCTATCTGATTTCAAATTTGTTAATAACTGCATTCAAAAAGTAGTAATTCCAAAATACAAATAAAAAAATGAAAAAAAGGTAATATACTTTGCCAGTTATCATACATTAAACACGCATGGGGCCGCGTGACAAAAGTATACCATAAAATCCAAGCGAAAAGATAGACACCATATTCACCAAAGTCGAAATTCCATGGTACTTTCCAAACTTTTTAGTCAAAGCGGAGTACTCCGGAGTGGGGTTTTCGGTAAGATCTTTCTGCTTACTCAATAATTCATTGCGTTGCTCCTTGATAGAGCGACACGCAGGTAACAACCAAAAGTAGTTGAGTGCCCCAGTAAACGACGAAATCAACAACGTGGCCAAGCTAACAGGACAAGCTGAGCGCATGGGCAAAAGCGCCAATGGTAACAATGTTTGGCTCACAAAGTACGTAGGGAACACATGGGACTGTAAGTTACTAAACTCCTCGCGAGGCAATCTCTTGAAGACAAGAGGAGAAACCACAAACGTGTAGAATGCGGAGCCACCAAATCCAAGTGAAAAGAGCAAGAATTGATAGGGGGTGCGCGTGTTCAAACCAAGTGCATTGATAAAAGACATTCTGTATGAGGGGTCCTAAAACTAATTGTAGTTAAGTTGACATTTGGAAAGAAAATTTTTTTTCCCAGTTATATATCATAATTCCAAGCTTGGTGTTGTGTGATGTATTTGTAGTATGATTTTTCATGACATGTGGTTCTAAACAAATTTTGAATATGTCATATTTATCTTTTCCATCTCTTTCATTTCTTCCTGCCTTCTCTTCTTTTTGCTCTGGTTTTGTCTCCCCGTTGTCTATGGCTAGTCTTTTCCTTCATTTTTTCCTCCACCATTTATCACAACTTTCCAATCATTTTGAAAATATTGCACAAGGCGCCACGCCGCACTGTTTCGTCATAATAAAGGATGTCAGACTGAAGAGCCCGGGTCTTCTCTTTAGACTGTAGCCAACTAAAATCGCTCTGGAGTCCTAATCCTACTGCCAAAATATCTTCTTCGCTGGTCTTCTTCATACGTGAGGTCTGCTCATACTTGTGCGCTGCATGTTCAGCTTCAACAACAATACTTTCGGGAATGCCACACATGGAGGCCACATTCATTCCGAACGACCCGCTTGCCGTACCATCCTCAAGTTTGTACAAAAATGTAATATTGCGTGAGGCACTATCTACAAGAATTCCCATTCTCATAGGCCTAATCTGAGGATGATTTTTGAAAGAAAGTCCCAATGTTCCATAATGCGTGGCAAAAAATCCTAGTGGCTGTACATGTGTGGCGAGATGATGAAGCACAGATTCAGCTATCGCAAAGCCATCGCTGCTGGATCCTCCACGACCCAACTCGTCCAAAATTACCAACAGTTTAGGCGTAGCGTTGCTTAATATTTTTTTAGTTTCAGATAGCTCCACAAAAAAAGTGGACTTTCCCTGCATGATGTTATCATTGGCTCCAAGCCTTGTCATTATACGGTCAATTGGACTTAACCTTGCAAGTGACGCGGGTACATTGCAGCCAATTTGTGCTAAAATAATCGCAAGTGCTGTTGTTCGCATAAGAGTTGACTTTCCAGCAGCGTTGGCACCAGTTAAAAGCCCAAACAGGGCGGTCTTATCGCCTAAGCGCACGTTGTTTGGAATGAAATCGCGGGTCCCCACAAAGCAAGGATGCCGCAACTCCTCAAAGTCCACAAAACCATTTTGGTCGTGAGGAGATACAAATTGAGGGCGGCAAGACGGAAATCCAAGCGACTCGGATGTCCGCGTAAGCGCTATCAAACAATCTATGTTGGCTAGATTCTTTACTACGCTCATCCAAATAGAATAATGCGTGTCAAATAAGCCGTACATACGAAATCTCAAAGTGTCACAAACCTGTTTGTGTAACTCTCGTTGCTCCATCAACTCTCGAACTAAAATCTTCACCTCTGGGGACCAATAACGTTTGACCTTCGATGTAGCGCCCATTTGTTGCCAATCTCGAGGAACTTGTTTCACCAACTTATTGGGAAGTTCTATTAAAAAAATTTCCTTTCCTGAATCCCGATATGCAATTTCTTGAGACTTGTATTGTCTCTTGTATTCTTTTAGATGCTGGTTTAATTGCTCTTCCAAGCTGTCTATCTTGGCTTGGGATTCATCAAAAGGTTTGTCAATACCAGCGTTAGGGACAATAATATCGTTCTGGGCTTGGAGGCGGTCAAAAGCATCCTCCCATTCAACAACAACCTTACTCAAGTCGCTAGGAAATTTATTCATAAATTTGTACAATGCGCCTGTCTCTTGGTTAGTGAAAGCAGACAATTGACCAACAAGGTTAGAAATCTTTTCGAAACTCTCAATAACCTTAAGGAAATCTCTAAAACGCAATGATTTGCTGTGTACCCTTGCCAACAATCTTTCCAAGTCAGGTAATCCAGTCATCCCCTGCTCTAAAATTGATCTTAATTCTAAACCGTCGCCCATCAAGTAATCTACTGAATCAAGTCTTTGGTTGATTTTGTCGATATTCATCAATGGATGCAAAACCCACAGTTTCAACATTCTCTTACCAAATGGGGTTATCGCTCTATTGATCAACTTGAACAAAGTGCCCTTATCGCTGCCATCAAATGAATTATTTAAAATCTCTAAATTATTGAGTGTGACACCATCAAGTATCATAGTTGTCGATGCATTCTGTTCGATTTTGTATTCTGCAAAGTTTGCCAAGGTCATAATATTGGAATCTAATTTCAAAGACTTCAAGTAATACAACAATCCACCAAAGGCACAAAATGCTACTTTATGCTTGTCTTTGAAATTAATCAATATATGAGGATATTTGGAGTAGTCGTCTAAATCATCTGCTTCGTAATACTTAGCCTTGACCAAATTTTCCACCGTGATATCATAATCCCAAAACTCGATAATTGGGTTTAAATTATTCCAAATCTGGTTGGTATTGTGAGCACTAAACTTGATAATTTTGACGGCAATGGAGCACAAATTCCCCTTTTCGCATATAACTTCTTTGGGCTTTATTTGGGTGATCAACGTATCCAATTTGGTGCACTCTGCATCATCACCAAACTCAATCATATTAAGTTCACCAGTTGCGGTATCAACAAATGCCACTCCAAAAACCTTACTTCCATCCTCTAGTGTTTCTTCTTTAATGGCTAAACAGTAAATGGCCATATCGTCACTAATCATGTCTAAATCAGTCAAGGTGCCCCCAGTTAAAATACCAGACAACTCTCTCTTGATGATTTTCTCTTCTTTGGTAGCTCCACCTCTCATTTCCTTGGCTAGCATACTTTCTTTTTGATCCACTTTGGCAACCTTATACCCATGGCTAATAAACTCTTTGGCCCAGTATTGGAAAGACATTTCTGGAATGCCTGCAAGTTGCATATTTGCTCTACCACCTCCGGCAATCTTTAGGTCAAACTCCGTATTGGCGATCTTGGCATCATTTTCGTAGAGCTCATAAAACTTGCCTTTTTTAAAAAACACTACTGTATTCCACATTTTTGATTTAATTTCCCAGTACTGCTTTTCAAACGCAGTGAATTTTGCCCATGCAGACTGTGGAATAAACAAGGTTCTTGGGTCATAATTTGGGTCTTCCACCAGTCTTTTCTCTGCATCACGTACATTCACCAACCACTGGTAACGCTCTTCATTTTCCTTTGCAAAATTCTTTTTAGTAGGTGTAGCAGATTGTGACACAGGCTTCCTAATTGGACTCACCCCTGCGGCAATATAAGACGATCCTGATACAAACCTGTTGCTCAAGAAATTACTAGAGTCGGGTTTACTTGGTGTTTCAGGTTTGGAATTCCTAGATTTAGTTTTTTTGGCCTTCTCTTTAAAATCGTGCTGCTGACGCTTGTCTTGTTCGGGTTCAGAGTGCTCAATATCATCATCTACCACAAAGTCACTCATATTTTCATCCTCTTCTTCTTCTTCTTCACTTGCATCATTGAGTTTGAACTCTTCCTCTTCGTCATCACTATCAATGACTTTTCGCCTTTTTTTCTGCCCTCCTCCTAATGGAATAGTCTCTTCTTCTTCGTCAGACTCAATATAGCTAACAGCACGAGAAGCCACACGACGCCTGCCACCACCAGGAGATTGTTTATTCTTATTTGTTTCGTGCATACAGTCTTTTGAGTCATCCTTATATGGGGACGAGTAGAGGGGTTTTATTGGTTTGCGTGGCGTGGCTTCAAGTTCGGAGGTGAGCTGTGTACTTTCATTTTTAAAATTCTCCACAGAATAATCTAGCTTGTCATTCACTTTGGTATTTATCGTATCATTTGCTGAAGTATTCACCGTATCGTTCGCCGTAGTATTCAATTTCTCGATAAGTTTATCGCTCTTTGCATCAATTCCCTCACAGCCATCATTATTCTCCTTATCACTAGCATCTAACACATCACCAGATTGATCGATAATCAGAGATTTCGATTTCAAGGGCGATGAGGCCGGTTGCAGCAGGTTGGGCTTACCGGCTGGACGAAAAAACGCCATCAACGACAGTTGTTTCTTCTTGGAGCTCAGAGAGCCCACTTTTTGTTTCAAATGGCTTCTGGGAGGTGTTTGTGCTGTCATTCCGAGCTGCTAATCCCTACAAAGAATGTGTAAATAGTGCAATGATGATATTCAGATGATTTGAAAGGTACTGTAATTGAGACAAACGCGTGTGTTGTGGGTCGTGTAACTTACCCTGAAATTTTGCTGTCGCGTCTACTATTTTTTTTTGAATCAAATCGTGAATAATATTATCAGTTTGCGTTATGGATCTTGCTGCAACATCTCTGTGGATGCAAAAAGAGCACCTAATAGTATGATGATGTTGTTCTTCATTTGATAAATCAACAGCCTCCAGACGAAACAGCAGCTTATTTTTCATATGTTTTTTAACAGGTAGCTACTTACATTTATAATTTCAGAATTTGTTGTGCTTTTTTTTGAACGATACAGTATTGTTCTAAAGACCACTTCACGGATAGAGTTCATTCGGTAACACTAGGCAAGATTTTTGAAATTATGGAAATGAATATTGGCTTAGGCTTATGTTTAATTGGAAGCGACTATTATTTCATAGTCATGAGTTCAATTCTTTTTATGCAATATCTATTGTTTTATCTTCCATTAATTTACTTGCAAATTGGCAAACTTTTGAACATATGCTAATTTTCTGATTTAATTGAAGAATATTACTTAATTTTACATGAGCCATTGAGGCTAAGGGAGAATATTATGGTGTAATTTTCGGAAATGTATACATTCAAGTGAAGTTCCTGACTAATCTTAAGTAACACGAGTTCCAATAACCTTTACAAACCTAATATTCAAAATTCATAGTGCATAGACTGATCTTACCTAAAATACTAATGATATTACCAGAGGTTTATTCATTTTCTGCACTAATTATCTATCAATACTAAAACAATTTTACTTGTTTTCCAAATTTATAAAGTACTTAACGATATCGACAGCAGCAATCGAGTCTTCTCTACTGTCGTGTTCTCCGCCTTGAATATTGCGACTCAAATAAGTAAACGACAAGTCTTTTAAACTGTAACGAAATTTCGGAGTGGCCTTATGCTTGGGGTACAAAATTGCGGTATCTATAATGTTTTCATGAATCAATCTCATAGCATTCATATCATTTTCCAAGCCATGCCCCACAAGTATGGTGTTTGCATTCATATGTTTACCCAATGCCATCATCAGTTGTTCAAAAGTCAAAGCATCTTCTTTAATTTCAGCCACTCCCGAATACCGTGTATTCAAATCTATCACTGTACCCTTAGGTTTTACTAATACATCTAGCACATCTTTACATGTGAAGAAATCAATGGCAGTTATACGCAAGAGCTCAAATCCGCGTGTGGTGTATCCCATTTCACAATCAATCCCTAAGACCTTGGAAGAAACATATGAGTGCAGATCAAAGAGTTCATTTGTTTTTTGAAAGGGCAACGCAGCATGCATTTCTTCAGCATTCTCCCAGTAAAAAACATGATGGTTGCAAACGGAACAAGTATCGGCATCAGCGCCAGCGTCGATACCGCAACAATCATAGGCCCGAGTAGTCTTATTCTTTCTCCGCAATTTTCCATTGTGGAAATGGCATTTTGTAGGAACCAATTGTCGGCTAAGAACAAACTCAGCACCACAACGACGGCAGGTCCTCTTTTCTGATATATCTACTGTCTTCGGAAAATCCATGATATACCCAAAAGCCTTAAGCTTTTGGGTTGGAATAATAAGCTTCTTGAGTTTTGTCATATACTCTTCTGGTGATATTACCTTAGGTTTTGTTATCTTTTCTGGATGCATGACTTGGTAGATTTTCTTTTTAATTGCCTGATTATAGGTTCCGGGCGTACTAATCACAGCAACTTCATATTCTTGTTCAATTGACCTCAAAATTGGTGTTCTCATATTGGGGTTCATACGCTTGTACGTATCTACCATAATTTGGATAAACTTTTTACGTTCAATAAGACTTGCAGGGGGGCGAGGCTTGATTTCTTTAGGCATAATGAACTTAGGATCCGTAACTGTCTTGATGTTTTCTCCTTTAAGAAAAGCTAGTATATTTGAACGATATTCTTGTGGTGTTGTACTAGCATTTGCAATGAAATACTCTTTAATAATAGCATCTTGTTCTGTTTTGTTTTCTTCTGTATCCAAGTAGTATTCCACAATTTGTTGAATATTTATGCTCCTTTCCTGTTGTTGCAAGTCGATATGGTTAATCTTTTGCGGAGACAAGCGGTAAGCCTCCTCATTTTCTGCATCCAGAGGTTCTGATTCGTTTTCGCTATTTGTGAATTTATGCCTTTCTTGATTTCTTTCATTTTCACCGATTGGACCAGACTTATCCTGATCTATTTTATTCTCTTCACCATAATTAAATTCACCCTGCTCTAGTTCGCTTTCGCTCTTTTTATTTTCATCTATTTCATCTGCCACCCCTTTAATATTAGTTAGTTCTTTGCCCTTCAAATTTCCCACATCTAACCTCTCCTGCCTCTTTAACGAAGGTCCATTGTACTCTTCACTGGCTCGTTTAATACCCAGTGTATGCTTGAATAAGCAGTTTATCGTTGAGCAACAATTGTTATTGCGCAAGTCTGGACAAGTGATATTTGCAAAGCATCCTTCCTTCTTCTTAAACATCCCAGTACCTTTGTTAGAGCCCTAGTTTCAAAGTCTATTCTGTTTAATGTCCTGCGTAAGACATGATTAGGGTTTTGTTATGGATATTATTGTTGTTACCCGCACATACTGAATAGAAATCACGATGGGCACCTCTGGGAAAAGTATAAATAGGCATCGATCCTACCGCCATTGAAGGTTTCTCTTTTTTTCTTTGTCGACGTACTTCATAGGATCATTTCTATAGTTTACGTCCCTCTTTGACTCTTCAAAAGAGCCACTGAATCCAACTTGGTTGATGAGTGAGATACCCTTGTACCCTCAAAGTGAGAACCCTATTTAGCTTGTCCGTGGCTCTTTGCAGCCCGGTCATCTACATTTGTTTGCCTTTTAAACGCATTAGATATTTGAATTTATTTCATAGTCTTTTGCTGAAAGGAGCGATGATCTTGATCCTTTTTCTTATGCTTTCTCGGAAGACTTGAAATTGGATGGGTACAAGTGGCTGTCTGACAAGTTACATGCAAATTTTGCAATTGTAACTATAGTTAACCTTTTGGCTGTTCGTCGACCATTAGCTATTTTTTTAGATTTTTTTTGCTAATAAACAATTAAGTTAACAATACATCGTAGTCTAATATTTCACGGGATTCGTTTCTGTGTTTAATGTAGTTGATATTTTGACGTCTATAAATTGGTGTACACATTGAATGGAGCGGTTGTTAAGCTTCCTTAACATTTATTCCGTAGAGCGATAATGTACCTAATATGTCTTCAATATATACTCGCTATATTAGCACCAGATTATGTTCTTGAATATATCTATACAGCCTCATCTGTGTACCTTGAAGGGTACTCATATAATTTGTAGTAATCCACAACCTTCCCGTTCAAATTATTCTCCCCTTCAATTGGCAACAAGAATACGTTTCGCCAAGAAGGTTCACCCAAAACCCAGAAATCTAACCAGTTTTGCTTTATTCCGAAGTCAGTGGGAATATCTAGGGTATCCAACGAATCGTAGCTGTGATTGTTGGTTACAAAAGAGCCTAGTGATAACTTGCTTGCAAGCGCGTAAACACTAATTTTTATTGTCAAGAGAAATTGATCAACACCAACCAAATTCATACAAGTTGTAAACCCACTTTCGTGTGTATGTTGGTGGCGAGCATTACCCTGAGGTATCTCTCCTATAAAATCACGCGGTAATGTTGAGTGGTTGAAACGATTGTTTTGAAGCTTTTTGCTCAAGGCACTAAACTCCCAGGTTGTTAAGCCTTTGACGATTTGGAACGTCTGCACAACACACAAAAATACTACCCACACACACTGTAACCAGCACCATATTAACAAGTTAAAATGAAAACTTTTGCTTTGGTACGCGTTGCACAATTCTGAGCTCAAAATTTTGCAATGGTGAAAACCTTCCTCGTCGGATTCATATCCATTCTCCAAATTGTCAAAGTAGCTGAGTGACAATTTGGAAAAGAGAAAAATCGCGATAGTCAAGGCATATACAAATGTGATAAACAATTTGTGGTTTCTAACTCCAATTTCGTTATAAGCCCATGGACAGTAGTGATCGAATCTGGCAATTAACTTTTTAGTGTGCCGTGAGTATTTTGACCTCAATGGCTTTCGAATAAACGTATTTATACAGAAATTATCCGTGTCAAACTGCCCAAGTCTAATCAAATCTTTAACTTGGTTCAAAATAATTGCATTGTCGGTCGGAACAGGGACATATCCTGGGTTAATAAATAATGTCTTGAAATACGCACAAGTAAATATTGCGATTACAACAGCCATCACCATATTGGTAAAAATTTCGGTAAATTCTTTGTAATCCAAAGCAGGTATGATAGAATAGCACCAGACAATGATGCACCAAAAGGCTGAAGCTGAAAAAATACCTGCAAGCAATGGTGTTTTAGCTAAAGGTTTATCGTCAATCAAATATGTTGGTACAACAATACTGGTGAGTATTTGGAACCATAACATAACAACCACCGTTACTAAAAATATTTTAGGAATAACATATCCCTCACTAAAACTCAATGTACTTAGCACGAAGGGCAATATTATGTATGGTGAGAAGAAGGTAATGAGTTTACCTGTATTGGGGTCAATGATTCTCTTTTTCTTCTCCCAGTTGTTCTTGGGATCACGACCATCGTCTTTCAAAACCTTTATCCAAGTATTCGTGCAGTTCATGTCTTTTGCAACATCAAATGTGTCCTTTCCCGTTTCCGTTTTAGCGTGGATATCTGATCCAGCCTCTAATAGAGCCCGTAACACAGCTTTATTCCCTCTTATAAATGACCAATGGATAGGTATAAAAAGAGTGTTATCAAGCTTGGAAACATCCGCTCCATATTTCAACAAAGCATTGACTGTGAGAGTGTCTCCTTGGTATGCAGCCCAATGCAACCCTGTTCTATTAGACCCATCGGGCTCATCAACATACATTTTTGGTATTGATCTGGAGTCGCAGCAGGCCAGCAAAAGATATATAACCAAGGTAATGTTTGAGCTATGCACTGCCAAATGTAACGCATTGTACAGTTGCGAGTCCCTAATGTTAGGATCCGCACCAGCACTGGAAATCAAATAGTCAACAATGTACACTAATCCCTGTCTACAAGCCCAATGCAACGGAGAAGCTTTCAAGTCTCCTCCCAAAAGGTTTGCGTCTGCATGCGAATATTCATTTTCCATCAAGTACTTGACTATGGTCAAGTAATTATTGATACACGCCCAGTGAAGGCCACTCACACCGTCACTAAAAGTATCAACCGCCTCTACTTTTTTGGAAGAGATTAACTCCTTAACAACAGTTAGGTTCCCGTCCTGACAAGCTGCCATAAACCTGGCCAATTCTGGGTTAAGTTCCTGTTCTGTGATATTGCTTTCGGTTTGTTTTAGCTTGTCAAGTTGGTCATCATTAGTTTCCAATACCGCAGTAGTAGACTTGATGGATATTGTTTCCGCGATATCACCATCTGAAATTGTGTCTAATTCGATGCTGGCCAGAATGTCTTCTTCTGTGTTTCTGAGGGGAGTGACTTGTTCCAAAAGAACTGTTTGTTCAGTCGGGGTAATCTCCTCGAGCAATGTAACATCATTTAGAAGATCCCTGCTTTCTGGCAGTGCAGCATCAGAAGATGAAGTGGTTTTTTTAAATAGAGTATCACTCTCCGATGGCGCAGCTTCTTCTGGCAATTCTTTTGATGAATCACCGGATAAGTCTTTTGATGAAATCTCTTCTACTAAATTGGTCTCTTCCCGCAGAGTGCCTTCGCCTACTGAATCACTTTTCCTAACCAAATCACCCGTATCTGACAGATCGCTGTTGATAACATTGGTATTATTCAGTGAAGTATTGATTAGCTCAATAAGATCCTCCTTAGGCTCCTTGGTTGTACTATCCACGCTTATTGCCTCAGGTTTTGGCAGAGAATGTACCTTCTTTCCTTTGTTCTTTTTGGCCATTGCAAACTATGCTGAATATGGTATTAAACTGGGCTTTGATTTTTCAGCCTTATTAAAAATTCGAATCAGCTCGCCCCATCGCCGAACCAGACCTCAAACACATTATTTTGAGAATAAATCACTATTTTGCAAGTTAATAGTACATTTTACGAGAACTGGACAATGCTCTTATATTTATACTACAAAATTGTTTAAAAAAGAGCAAGATGCACTTTAACCAGAATTTAGAACTAGGCTTTAATGGCTGTAATGGATTTAAAGGTTAATGCTTAATTAACTTATTATAGTCTCCACTAGGGTCTCTATTTTTTCTCTTTTTCTAAAATAGAGTTCAAACTTTGTACACTTCTAGCTGATTGCGAGTCTGAAACGTCTTTGTATAATGGATTCGCTGGGTCAACGGCTAGGTGCGTGGTTAAGAACGAGTCTGTATCCAGAATGTCTGTTTCATTCTCTGGCTCTTTGGAACCATTTTTTACTGGTTGCTCAAAAAATGAAGTGGTAATGGTGGTTGGGTTGGTTTGGATGGTTGAAGTAGCACTACTAATTGAGTTTTTGTACCCAGACAGTGTAGCCGAATTGTCTTTACTATCATTTGCATCGTCAGCATTATTTTCCTTGCCCTTAATACCCCTTGTCTTTTCCTGAACAAATACCTTGATCTGCTCGCCAGCTTTGGCAGCTCCAGGGATGATTTTTCCTGTGAGCACAGGCAGCACTGTGTCATTTATAAATCCTGGTCTCACTTGATCGTCAGGAATAGCCCCCAAATTGCGCTGGCCTACACGAAACAAGTGCTTTTCAAGAAGCAAGTAATTACGCAGGTTGCTCTTGTACATCACCTCCACAAAGTTACCAACCACCGGGATCAACCCAAGCATAAAATCTACCGCAATGTTGAACAAAAACAATATCAGAAGGTCGAGTGGAAGCCCATCTTCTAATCCTCTTGCCAATACTAAGAGTCCAACTGACCAGTAGCAGCTTATTAGCGGACCTACTATCGGTATAAATCCAACAAGATTGGACCATCCAACCTTGATTCCAACTATCTTGAACCACATATCATAGCGCATTGCACGTTTCTTGAACTCCTGAAGAATCTCCACGTCTCTGTCCACAATTCCATTAGGCATTCTCCGTTCAATCTTCTTGTATTTTACTTTGCCGTTGACATTGCTATTGTTGTTGCCAATCTCCACGTACTCATAGTAAGGGTCCTCCACCCCAATCCGGTTCCACTGATTATCCTTAATTATACGGTTCAAAATATATTTTGCAATAAATGACGCCATTCTATAGGGATATGTAATTTATAAATGCTAGACTAGTTTATACTTCCATTAGGTGTGCACGATACTTGTTCCTTTTTATATAGTATTTACCTCTTCTCTATATAGTCAGTGGTTACATGCTTTGATTGCTGCCGAGGCTATATCACGTTTTTTGTACTAACAAATTACTTCCTCGTAACTCTATTTACGACCTTGCCCTCGAAAATTCTATTTTTGGATTTTTTCAAGGCTTCATCAGCGGCGAGTTGAAGTGGAAAATGATGGTAACCAGGGGTATTAATTAAGCGAAAAGCTTCTTCATCTCCACAATTTGACAATTCGAACCCTAAATTGAGTTGAAAGTAATAAAACTAGTAATATTTTAGTGCATTTTATGGTTGTAAGAGAAACTATAGGCGGAATTATCCACAGGTTGCCGTATTCTGAACATATTCCAACGGTGGTAACTAATGTGCTTGGTGTTAGCCGTGAAGAGGGAATGGAGAGTGACGAAAACCGTGTAAGTGAAGAGGGAATTTCCGAAGAGTCTTCAGGTAGCACGGGGCAGGAAGAAGGAAGTGGGGAAGCCTTGGCATTGGATTTGAATTACTTGAACTACTGCGATACGTGCGATACAATACCCACAGACTCGAAATTGGGGATTCATAAGATTGGACAACGAGTGGAGGTCAATGATAGAACACTTGCGGACTCCTTGCCTTCAACAGCACCGTCAACAGCACCATCGCTGATGGATTCTGAGAGCACACTTCAGCAACATATTGAGGTTCAGCATGATGTTGAGCGTCTGGAGTGTGTAGGTGCGTACTTGAGTGAACAAAACCAAAAGTTCGATGCTTTGGTAGGCCAAAACTTAGACTATTTGTTGGAGAGTGAGCGAGGATCTTCTGAGTGGTCGCTTTTACAAGAATTTCTAGGAACAACGCTTATTTCCAAATTAATTCCACAGGTGGCGCAGAAGCCAGCTCCTGTATCTCCTCCAGTGGCTACTCCGGTTCCTATTCGAGTGCCTATAGTTTCTGGTACGTCTACGGTAACTGAAAATCCTATAATGTCTAATATGCCTATGGTATCTGAGCTACCTAGAGTAACTGAACTGCCGCCTATTGGGTATACTTCTGCGAAATCTTCTTCTGCTGGTAGTGATGTAATCAGCAATTTTTCAGCTCAAGACTTTCTAGCACAATTGGATCCTACTGCAAAGGCAGAGTTGTATCGGCATCTCCAACGAGAGCGAGAAGACTGTAAGGAAGCTAATCTTAGCGATACTGATCGGAATTTTTCAAGGCTACAAAACTTTTTGATTACATGGGTCAAGCTTTGTGTTCTTGCTCTCCGTGTGGTTGTACCTTGGACACAGTACATGTACAAGCAGTTTAGTGAAAACAAGCTTTATCTTTTCAATCGTGCAAATGCCGAGAAGACTATTGATTTAGTACTTCTGATTATGGAACAGATTGAAACTCGTATTGACCAGCATGAATCTTTTGATTCATTTTACAACAATTTCTCTGGTGACATTGATGCAGCCCAGAATCAGGTTTTAAATAAGATTGTGGAGGGCAGTAGTTGGAGACGAGCTTTGGTAGAATATACCTTACAGAGACACATGCCCACCACAACCCCAAGTCGCCAAGACCCGAAATACACGATGTATTTTTCCCCAACACATAATGAGCGCCCAGCAACACCAATGAGCACTACGCTGTCATCCTCATCATACCAGCTGTTGGGTGGTGAGCCCTCTGTGTTCAAAATTGCAGAACAATTTGCAAATGAGATGACATAAGAGATGATGAATTAATATGAATAAAAGAACTGGATTGAATGGTTAGGTTGGAATAAATATATACATATTGAATGAATTAGGTAAGTATGAATAAGTTAGGTACGAATGAATTAATTGAATTGATGAAAATAAATTAGAAGATATAGAAGGTGGCGGTGATGATTATTATGAAAACAAATTAGCTGGATGCTTACTTCAGGTAATTTTAATGAAATACTTGAATTAAGTGCTTGATTAGAGTTGCATATATTCTAATAGAAAAAAATTTGATCAAATATAACATGAAAAGGCTGAGGTAAAATCTGGCGTAGTAGTATCATTTTTGAATAATTGAAACAAGGAGTACAAATTTCATCCTATCAAAAATACACTATATTCGCAATCTTTCTGTTAAAAGTTTTTGGCTACTCTTGAACACTAACATATGCTAAACTAGACAAAGCAATAAATAGAGGTTTTATTATTATTTGGTCAATGAATATCAATATATATTCAATTAATTTTGTCATTACCTTGTAAGGATAAATAATCCAAAATCTAAACAATTTTACTAAAAAATACCATTTGTATTTTAAAATTTAGCACTACACTCTCCTGATATATAATTGATATATAAATAATCTTTCAAGATAATTCCCTAATTGATTGTCCAATGATGTCTAAATCTAACAAATTAAATTCTATTTTTACGTATTAATATATAGTCGTTAATCATTACTATTTAATAGAGTCAATTATACATCTTTTACACATTAAAAATCCATACCGCAACATATTTTCTTAAGCTTTTGAACCACACCATCAACAGAGAGGGTGATGTACCAAGACAAAATAAAAGACTCTTTAATCTAATAATCTGACATTTCAGCTAAATATCATATAGAGTACAGTAAAATGTGAAACTCAATAAATTACAAGAGAATCATTTATAAAGTTTATAGCATTTTGGCACTAGCGTCACTCGAACATCAGTATCATTTGAAAGATCGTTCTCATTTCTTTTAAATAATATTATATTCTCATAATCAACCATTTCATTCATAATCAATAGATTTCATTCATAGTCAATTCAACCTACCATATTGATCACATGAATCAACCCTTACTAACAAGATTATTACATACAGCTTCACACCACTTCACACCACTTCATATCATACTATCTTCTCCGCTGACATGACACCATCAAAACCCATACGCTTTCCTTTATTGTTCTCCTCTCACACAAAAAAGCCGTCAAAAGATAGCCTTCATTAAGGGTCACCCATACCACTCTAATTACCTAGCCGCCCTGCGCTAACCTACATTTAAGAAATTTTTGTTATATAATAATCCTTATTTAAAATTACTACCCTACAACCGTACTGTTTATATAGAACTTGCCCTTAATATTCCGATTACCTACACCACTTTCCTCAACTATGCCACTGGTTACCCTCGCGCGACTAGAAAGAAAGACACAATATCCGGGTAACTTATCAAACCCGAGGGTTACCCGACAGTAATTCAACCAATCAAAGAGTGCCACGCACCACCAAACCGAGAAAAAACATATTTAGCTTTCGGGAACTCATTAACCCTCAATTTTTTTTTTTTTACTCATAATTGTCCGCGAGCCACTTTCCATCCGCTTTACCCCCGTGCTAACACGAACACTTGTTCTTTTCTGAAACAAAACAGCAAGTGGCACTTTCACTGACTGAGTCTATAGCTAGAGCCGTTACATACTACTTTAGCCACTACTATAGTACTCACATACTCCTTTTACGCCTTTGTGTCTAGCATACTACTATTATTACACAGCCAAACTCTGCTGTCCTTTCTGACACCTTGATTGGTTGACTCGGAAGATTTGCTCTCCCCTCCCCCTATTTTTTGCCGGCACAAAAATTCTACCAAACGTTTGTGCACTGGTTAACACACGATAATTTGGAGCTATCAATATTTGAAAATCGCCCCCACCAGTTTGTATATTACTGGGCTTTTCTCTAAGAAATACAAAAAAGAAATTAGGAAGGAATTTAAATTAGCACACGCCCTTTTGAACAGCGCACTACTAATTGATTTTTTCTTGAATACTGTCAATTAGTTTCCACACTACCACGAAACACCAGGAACACCACCACAAAAACAGGCTTATTAACATAACCATACCTTATAATATGGCACTTTGTTCACAAGCTTTTGGCAACCCCAGTAAGCGCGAATGTTCTTTTATCCAATCCGCTAACAAACGGGTTTGTAGAGACCCACACTATTCATCATCTTCGTCGGATGATGACTTAGACTCGGAAGATGAACAATTGTGTTATAATGCCAACCAAATCCGCGCTAAAAGACGCGCATCTGCACGGCAATCATTTACACTTAATCCCCAGTTGTCACATGCTATTTCTCAATATAGTGATGATGAAAAACCCGAAGAATGTGAGTCTACACCTATGGAGAATCTTGATTGCCGTTTAAAAACAGTATCAGACTCTACTAAGCACACACAAGTGATACCACATGTACCTCATGCTGATAAGCTTGCTCGCTCACGGTGCTTTGAATATCTTGTAGGGTCTATCGATGAGGCGTGGGCACGTTATTGTGATGCTGCAACCAACGTGGAAGATGAAGTTTATGGATACAATACCCCAGTTTCGGTTGCAACCGATGACGATGACGATTATTTGGGAAATGTCACAGATATTACCGATTATGATTCCGATGTTGGTCACCGTGAAAAGATTTCTTCACCCCAACCCATACATCAGCAAAATAATCAAATATTGTCGCTGTCGCAAAAAAATAGGCAAAATTCTCTTGCCCATTTTGAACTTACCTCCTCTAAAGAGGACCCATCATCATGCCAATTGCTGGCGCTTAAGGATCGTCTCACAAGGGCCAAATACTTTTTACAAGATTTGGTTGATTCTGATGATTTTATCGATGTCACCTGCTTCTGGAAACGCTGGGATATGATAAAATATGCTACTATCGAATTGGTTGAAGATGATGACGACGACGAGGTCGTTGAGTCCACCATTGAAGAGCTTGAACAAGGTCGCTTGTTTGTACATTAGTGCACGAAGAAGAAGAAAAGAAAGCACAAATACTACGGGGTTTTATTTTATTTTATTTTTTATTATTTTTATTATTGCGATTAGTGATTATTTTGAGATTATTTGAGAATTTGGGTTTTATTTAAGGACTAGTTTGCATTTTGTTGATATTGCTTTACTTCGAGGGTGTTTATAATAACTAAGGGCTTTATTCGGGTTTGATAAAGTGTTGAAAATTCCATTATGGTTTATGATTGAATATGAGTTTATGTATATATGCTTGATTTTTTTTGAATTTTTGAATTTTTTTTAAATTTTTTGCTGATTAACTATTGTTAAATTGAAGAATCAATGCATCCTTTAAGCAGCTTGGTTATTTTGTTTATTCATTACATTAAAAGTTAAGATGTTAAATGGGTTTGTAAATTTTGTTTAAACATAATTTCTATGTACCAAGAGAAAAAAGGCATTTCGTAGCAAGAATCATTTCCAAGATATACTGGCGAAAAAAAGGCCACTTTATCATAAAATTGTTAAAAAACTTAAAAACAACTAACTCTTTATAATGCTTAAGATTGTTGTTGCTGTTTGCGCCTTTGCACTCCTGGTTCTTGCCAATGACTTAAAGATTGGTATGTATAACAATTTCTGCTTATATGTGGATTAAAAATCTGAGGTTTTCTAACATTGTTTCCAAGAGACAACTAAGGAGATTCCTGACGCCGAATGTTTGAAGCGCGCCGAAGCTGGCGATGTGGTTTCAGTCCATTATCGTGGCGAACTTGAAGATGGAACAGTATTTGATTCATCATTTGAACGTGACCAGCCTATTATTTTCAAATTAGGAGCTGGAAGGGTTATTAAAGGCTGGGACATGGGAATTGAAGGAATGTGCATCGGTGAGGTGCGCAAGTTGACAGTTCCCCCCAAATTAGGATACGGAGAGAGAGGAATTGGCCCAATTCCACCCCTGTCAACACTTTGTATGTATTTTGAGGCATTATTGAAGGAGCTTACTAACAGAAAATAGACTTTACAGCAGAATTGGTGGATGTTGAAGGTTCTAGGTATACACCCAAGGACGAGTTGTAGATATGTTGATTGAACAAGAAAAAAAGAGAAATTTGGAGAGTGAAAGTGTCGAGTGGATATTCCAAATAATAGCAGGGATTAATTATTAAATTGGTATGAACAACATTAAAAGTTGAAAAAGAGTACAAGTGTGTGGAAATCGGGCAAGATTAAGGAAAACTAGTGAAACTCAATAAACTTTAGTAGATTTGATAAACATCAGTGACACTGTGATAAATTAAATAAACCTTCATAAACTTCAATAAGCTTTACCAAAGCTTGTTAAAACTTGCTTTTTTCTTTATTCAGTGAAAATCAATATATATATATATTTATGCTTTCAAGTATTGGTTTATTCCATTGAGCATCATCAAATATTGATAAATACCCAAATTATTTACTAGGTCTCATCAAGTCTAATGAAAATCCTTCGCGCTTATCGATTTTGCAAATTCTACTGCATATGCCGTTCTCTTAGACTTATCGATAAACTGTAAATCCCCCAAAACACGCCTTTTTACAGCCACCCTTTATAACCGCCATATACTATGTTAATACAACAATTGCACCAGTTTATAAGGTCTAAATCAGACTTCTCAATAATCTATACATCAAAACTACTACAATCATCTTCATTGTGTGTACTTGATTCTTCATTCAACCCTCCTCATCGAGGACATGCGCTGCTTGTTCATGAGTGGATACGTCGAGAGAGCAATGCCGACATTCTTCTTTTGATTGCTGTGAATAATGCTGATAAAGCAAAGGCTAGTATCGATCTGCTTGAGCATCGGTTGAATATGATGGAGGCAATGGCACGTTATTTGGAGCAGCAGTACCCCAGGAATGGTATTGGTATCGCTGTTACCAGTTTTGCACGTTTTGTCGACAAGGCACCAGCAATTGCAGCCAGTTTGCCCAGTGTGAGGAAACAGACGTTCCTCATGGGATTTGATACTTTAGTGAGACTTTTAGAACCGTCGTACTATACCCCCGTTTCGGTAGCGGAGGCTTTAGCTAGGTTTATGGATCTGTGTACAGTGTTTTGCTTAGTTCGTGATAGCAGTGAGTACTCCTCTATCGAGCAGCAACAAGGCTACGTTGACAGCGTTCTACATAGTTCTGTTCCAGCTGTGTGGAGAGACAAAATAATCCTTGTTGATGCTGGAAATGAGCATAGTTTGAGCTCGTCTGCGATTCGCTCAAGCGTAGCTGACAACTCTAATGACTGGTGTGCCATGGTATTACCAGAGGTCGAACAATACATTAAGGACAAAAAACTATATCACTCCAACATATAAAACATTGCAATGTTGAACAAAATCACCGAAAAAGTGGTGGTTATCGTGGAAGCTCCTGAACTATAGTTAAAGTGGAACCGATTCTGTGAATCATCATCATCGCTGCTTTCGGTAAAGGTGCGGTTACCGCCAATTAAACTAATATCAGAAACCATGCTTTGGTTTTCAGAGTTGATACACTCAATCTTCCCGCCGCGAATAACTCGGGCAATTTCGCTCTTTGTCCAGCGTGAACAATCAAATGAGCTTGCCAGCGACTTGATCTTGGCACTTCCCTTCACCAACTTGAGCAGTTTAAAGCTCGTCTCTTTGATATTACCAACCATCTCAATGGCACCACCGACAATAGTGAGGCTAGGGAAGAAGTTAATACGCTCAATCTTGGTGTTGTTGACAATCATTAAGCCACCACCAATCTCTGTAACTGAAGGAAACTCAACGTGTGTCAATCGCTCGTTTTTGAGTAAACTCAAGGTTCCGCCCACTGTTTTGAGCTTGGGTAACTTGAGCTGTGAAAAATGATTGTTGGCTAAGCTCACCGAGTTTGCAACCTCCTCCAACAGGCCCAATTGTATATCTGCAACTTCATGAATGCTCATATTGTTTGCGCTCTTCAAGTTGGGAAGCTGTACCACCACATCGGCCGAGTTAGCGGAAATATGAAGCTTTCCAGTGATATGGACAACATTTGAAGTTATTGTATCAAGGAATCGGTTGTTGCTAATATCCAAAATATCCAAATTTTCTGCCATAAACCCAGAGAATCCAGCCAAAGAAGTATCAGAAACCGTTATGCTTTGCATGTCTTTAATCTCATTGTTGAAATGGACACTGCTCAATATGGGTAGTACTCTCCAATTCAACGTCTTCACAGATTTGAGTTCGGGAAATGAAATAAGTGCCAAAGAGGTCAACTCAGACAATCCAAAGGTTTCAGAAATAGACAGAAGTTTTGATGCTTCTACCCGCACGAGGTCTGGCGAGCGACTAATAAGCAAACTCCCGTCGAGTTTTTCAAGGTTTTCCATTGTAACAATTGGCTCCTTATAATCGGTGATGATAATGTTGCCCTTGATTGCGGTACAATCTTGCATTGTAACGAGGTCTGCTGGCACCTTGATATCAAAATCCTGCTTGCAAATTTTGGTGTGAGAAACTGGTTCCAGTAAAATGGGTGTGGGTGTAGTCTTTGGTGGCGACTCACTGCTTGCGACCTCGGGTATCAGTTGAGGTAGTGATGCTAGTTTTGGAGGCTCTTTCAATTGCTGCGGATATTCCAGTCCTGAGTGCAGCTGGTTTAGTGGGTAGTCGTTTTGTTGTGGCGACTTTTTCAACTGTGGTGCCTGAGCTAGCTCATGCTCCAAATCTGCTTGTTCCATTTGAAGGAGGTCTGGTGCCTGTAACCTCAAACGAATTAAGTCTTCTTCGGGAATCATCAATTCTAAAATGTTAGGGTTTGAATCAAAATATATGGGGGAAATTGAATACTTACGATCATTGTCGTTGAGGGAGTCATTGAGAGTATAGCCGAGTGCAACTAATAATAAACTTATGAGTACTGAAGAAACCTTCATTTTTGGGTAGGTAGTCAGTGTTAAAATAAAGTTGATAATGCCACCTTTGTCTTCTTTTATACTTTTGGAAGCCTAGGTAGTATATTCTGCCAATAGTGGTGTTCATATGCTAAAATTTGCACCCAAATTCAAATTTTTTTTTACACACCTATAGATAATATAGTATGGACATATATACTCCGTACTCATCTTCGTGGTAGATAAAACTACTCATCTTGGGGATAAACCAAACCATTCTGCTTCCTGATGGTATCCAAGATTCTCATCATGCGCAAACTCTCTTCCCACAGCATTGTAGGACATTCAGTGTCACCACGGTACAAAGCCTCTCCTACTGCTATAGCCTCGTAGTAGAAACCATCTCCCGTGGGAAAAGTAAGTGCTGGTGTGTGTTCTTCTACCTTCCCGTCAATCGTCTCAATACGGTAAGACTCGGGAACAGGAGTTGCCCCCTTGCCGTAGATTACTACTGTACCACGCTCACCTTCGATAGACGCAATCTGGCCATCACTAGCAGCTAATACCAGAGTAGATATGATAGCCTGCTGGGTCTTTGTAGAAATAATTGCCAGAGTGACTACATCCACAGCATCTTTAGGATTTCCTGATAAGCTATCCAAAGTCATTGCCAGAACAATGTTCCAGTCAGAAGTAGGTTCCGAAGTTGGATCCAAGAGAAGGCGCGCACAGGTAAGCGGATATACACCAACATCCAATAAAGCACCTCCGCCCAATTCACGGTTTGCAATACGATGATCCTTATTATAGGCGTCGCCCAAGTCTGCGTGCGAATTGAAGGTGAAGCTCGAACGAATACGACGAATGGGCCCTACTACATTTTCAACGTAAAGTTTATGTTGCAACTCCTCGTACAATGGGAAAAAGCGAGCCCACATAGCCTCCATAAAGAAGACCCCATTCTCTTTAGCTGCTTTCAAAATCTTTTCCAATTCAGCAGCATTAATCGTTACCGGCTTCTCACACAAGACCGCCTTTTTACCAGATATTGCCTTAAGCACTAGCGGACAGTGCATATTATGAGGGAGGCCAACATAAAGAACGTCAATCTCAGAGTCTGTAATCAACTCATCATAGCTGCAGCTCTTAAACTTCTCCTCTTGCGCTTCCAATCCTACGTTGGAAGCAAATTGTAATGCCTTACTCTGCGATGAGCATCCAATAGCTCCCACCACATGGCGAAGTTTATGTTCACCCTGAGGATTCTTCTGCAACAACAACAAATCCTTCACGAACCTTGCTGATATGTTCCCAGCACCTACAATACCCCAACGTATAGTTTCCAATGGCATCTTACTTTGTGGGGGTACTATTGATATTGCGGCCAAACACGGACCTTTATATACGGCTCCAAAATCCCGGGGATGTTACATGTTGCATTTCTACTGAAAGGCTACTGGGGTTGTATTGGCTTACGATTATCGCTTTTACCTTCCATACTAATTGCTGGGGTTAAAATGAGTAATTATCACGAATTGACAAAGTGTAGAGATAGAATAAACTTGCAGCCTTTTTGCAGCCATTTGAAGTGTTTGAAGAGTTTGAAAATGACATCATAATTATGTATTAAATATTTCAAACCATCAAAGAAGAAGAACGGGATGAAAATGTGAGGATATTGGTGAGATAATGATGATAATTATGATGGCTGCGATGGTTTTGAGGTAATGAGGATTTCAATTAGATAGTGAAGACTAAACCTCTACCAAAGAAACTAGTGTTGAACCAAACCAATATCCATCTTTTGTCATTTGAAACTATACTATATTTAACGGATAATATCCACAGGTTATTATCAAAGCGATATCATGAATAGAGATAACCAAGGGATCTTCATTTTGTAGTCTTTAGAAGAAGAAACAACTGAAATTAATGCGAATAAATATCGTAGTGCTTTTGTAAGCTTTCAAAATGGCTGTACTTGAAAAGATATATAACGAAATGGTGCTGTTTAATTGCTTACTTAAGCATTTTGCTACATTGAGAGGACTTAGTGATTGGACGTCTAATTTCTATGAGCTTACTTGTAGTTATGAAGCAATTAAACCCTAACATTGGAAAGCATAAAGTTATGAAAGCGATGAAAATAATATTTACAGAATGTTTAGTAGATACAGTAAGGATCATGAGTACATAAATACACAACTTGTCAAAACAATCATAAATCTAATTTATTCTCAAGTGAGACAAACAGTACATGATGGTAGAAAGATGGAAGTTACTGTAAGTCAGCATTCGTAATTGATAAACTAGTGAAATGAGTAAAAGAAAATACTAAGAGGGTGGATTAGCATGGTAAAGAATAATAAATGAAGTAATAAAGCGGTTTATGGATGGCCACAGAAGAGGCAAAAGGAAAAGCAAAGTACGTATTCATAGACAATTGGCAACCAAAGTGATAAAGGAAAACTTAATGATTAAAAAACCCAAGCACAAATTAACAAATGCGAAGCCAAGTTTTAAACTGTAACATAATACACTTGATACAATTATGTCAAATAAGCACATAAAGAATTTTATTCAAAGTATATAATCATCAAAAGATATAAACCCCCAAAAAGCATTTAAATTGTTCTTACTAGCAATTGTATCAAGTAATTACCAAAAAAGGTTTTGATATAAAAAAACACCAGTATAATGTATAATAGTAAAAGTTTGATTATTGCAAAATAAATTACTAGCAGTTATATATCAAATTGAAACTAATTCTATAGAACATTGGGCAGAAAGAAGAGACCGTCAAGTGTAAGACTGTAAAGTTTAAGTCTTTAATTAATCAAATTGTATAAACACATGATCGTTTATGAGTTGGTAAGCTAATTTATATTAACCATTTGGGCCATTTTAAAGTTGGCGGGATTATTAGGCTAAGTTAGTTTATATTTAATTTGATTACTTCAAGGAGTTATTACTCAGATTTTTATCATTTACACAGCATGTAAGCATCACCATTTTATCTTAAGCTCGCCTCTTTATTTTTATATCCACCCATTTATTTCTTTGCTATTTTTATTATACCATCAGAGGCTAATTGCAACAGTCTTCCAATTTTTGAAGATCAATTTTTTTGTAATTGTCTTACACCACTCAGATCTGGATCTCTCAAGGAACCAAGTCTTTGTCGCCATTTCTGCCCTGCTCTGCTTTCGACCTCGACTGTCTGCATCGTTATAATCCTGTCATACTGTATATCTTTTTATCATAACCTGCATATAATTTCTTTGAAATTTGACCAGCAAAAACTGACCAAACGTTAGGAGGCACCATATAGCTAGAAGTCAACTTTATTTCATAATGTCAATTGTCCCCTCGCTCTTCATAGCGTCTTTGTTCGTCGTTGGCGGATATATGTTGTTCAATGGTTCTGGAGAGCTGTTCAACGTGGGCCAGGTGCTCGAATCAACGTCTCCTTACATGTGGGCAAACTTGGGTATTGCCAGTTGCATTGGTCTCTCGGTAGTGGGTGCTGCATGGGGTATATTCATTACTGGATCGTCCATCATTGGGGCTGGTGTTAGGGCTCCCCGTATTACTACCAAGAACTTGATCTCTATCATTTTTTGTGAGGTTGTGGCCATTTATGGATTAATTATGGCTATTGTGTTCTCGTCAAAGTTGACCAGTGTACTGCTGGTGGAAGTTCTCTACAGTAAGGAAAACTTATATACTGGATACTCCTTATTTTGGGCAGGTATCACCGTGGGTGTTTCCAATCTTATTTGTGGTGTAGCAGTAGGAATTACTGGATCTACTGCTGCTATCTCTGATGCCGCTGATTCGGCGCTTTTTGTCAAAATCTTAGTTATTGAAATTTTTGGCTCAGTGTTAGGTTTGTTTGGCTTAATTGTCGGATTGTTGATGGCTGGTAAAGCCCAAGAGTTCAAGTAGTGTGAGTGTGCTTATTCAATCTTGTTTTTTTACTTCATCACTCTGTTATAGATATATACACTCTACCTTATAGTTATAAACTTTCCCCATTTAGTTATAAAACTCTCCTCTAGTTATCCACCTCCATGTAATCAGGATTCTTCTTCAAAATTACAATGCCGTCTAAGGAGTGGCTCAAGCTAATCCATTCTTCATTTTCCAATTCAGCGCGCTCTCCATAGTTAAGCAAAACTGGGGTAGACTGAGTTACCCATCCAGTGATGGTTTTGGGCTTACCAGCTTGGCCGACAACATCAACGGCCTGACCCACCCGTACGTTGACCTTAATAGGATTCAATTGCTCGTCAACAGTAACCAACATGCGTGGCTTGATTGCGGGTGTCAAATAATATAATAATTGGTGCGTGGTTTCGGTCGTGGAGTCACTCAATATGAAGGCTTTGGGGTCAAGTAAGGCAACAGATATAGTCAACAACGAAGCCAATGAAACCTTAGACAAAATGCTCCGCTCACTGTTAAATGGTGTTAAGGTGAGCGTACCCTTACCCAAATGCAACATACCTTGTGCAATGCGTACCATGAACAAGGAATCAGGAGATTTGATATAGTACGATGCCAACTGGCGCATTAACTGCGCTAATCTAGAGTTGTTAGTACCGGCACCTACTAAACCCATAGAGTAGATTGCATTTTGAGCAACTTCCAAATCAGGGTCATGCGAATAACGCGACAAAGTGTCAAAAACTTTCATCTGAGGATTAGATGCAGACACTAAGCCCATGGCCAATGGAACAGATCTGCGGATTAGGGCATTGCCATAGTGCATCAAGTGAGAAAAGTGACGCAAAGACATGTCTTGGCCAATCTCTTCACCCATAGCAATACATGCCAAACCCAATACAGCTATTCCTTGGTACAACTCGTCTTCTTCACTCTCACTGTCATCGTCATCATCATCTTCATCCTGAGGCTCTTCGGCTTTCGTCTCCTCGGCCTTTTCCTTGTCGCCATCTTCCATAACAGTATCCTCAGTAGACTCAGGCTTACTTTCTTCCTTCTTTAACTGGTCTTCTTCGCTTTGCTCCAACTTCTTTTCTTCCGCCGACAAGTCTTTCGGCTTAGCTGTGCAAATTTGCAATAAGGATTGAATCTGCAATACATTTCCAGTTCCAGCATAGGCGCATATATTGACCAAAACCTTCAAGGTTTTGCTGATGGGATGCTCAATTGCATCAATGGTTTCTAAAACATCCTCTACTTGTTCCGTCTTGCCCATGTACAATAAACCTAAACCGAGCGACATGAACTTCATAAATTTATTAGTCAATTGGGTAAAGTCTCTTTCCAACAATGTCTGCAAGATTGTGGAAGTAATATCACCATGGCAGGTGCCCACAAATACATGCCCCAAAGCCAAGGCTGCTAAACAAGAAATCTCTAAAGATATCTCCAAATCGGAAACCAAGGGTAGTAATAAATTCAAAACTTCCTCGTTACTTGATCCAGCAAAGGCTATTCCTAAACCATTGACAGCAGAAGACTGCAAAAGTTTACTTGAGTCCGTTACATATTCTTGCAATAATGCCAATGCTGCATCAACATCATCATGAACATTTGCCGAAACTATACCAGTACCCAACAAAGCACCAGCCTTGACCTCCTCTTCTGAAGAATAGGTGTACTTATCCAAATTTTGTAAACCTTCATTAATGTTCCACTGATGAATTGAACCTAAGGATGCCGTGGTAGAGACCATACCTGGCCCCTTTGTCTTGTAGATCCACAGCTTATTATCTTCTTCAGTCTGGACCAATTTGTCAGTTCCATAACCAAAGTTGATAAATGCATTAACAAACGCAGCAGCCAAGTTTTGCTTAGCCGAGTCAATAGAACCCGAGGTACCTAATCCGTACTTTGAGTTTTCCAAGTGTGATTTATAGATATCCTCTGGCACCTTGGGCTCTAACAAGTTTAACTCTTCCACAAGATAGCCATAGTATTCTGACAATTTGATATTAGAAATTGCTTCTTGCACCTCCGGGTTATTGCCAGGATACTTGAAGCTACTATATTGCTGAGACAAGATAAAACCTAATTGTTTATGGGCTAATTCATCTTCAGTGGACTTGAACACCTGCTCAATTAAGGAATCATCATCCAATTTGATAGCCAAGGTCAAAGCCTGCGCTAACTGATTGTGGTTCAAGTAGATAGCAAACGCAGTGTGCAAAAACGAAGAATCATCAGGCGGAGCCAACAATGCCACGCAACTAACCATATAGAGACATACTCTAGCAAAGGTGTTTTCGTCAACAAACTCTGGAAGTTTATTGATATTCTCGATTTCCAATAACAAGTCTACTGCATCAGCCTCGGCATTGTGCTTCAAGAAAAACGGCACAATCTTGAGCGCCAACTGCACTAACCGTGGTATAGAGTCATCATCGGCCCCCAAATTTTCCTGATACGCCTCGCCAATCTCCAAAGCCAAATGGCGCATATACTCATGTCCCCAGTCGTCTATAGATTCATTGAATGACAACAATCTATACTTTAAAGATTCTCTTTTGCCATCGTCCGAATATGTCATGGCCAATACCGACAAAACATCCGCAAACTTTACTAAAATAGGCTTTCCCTCGTACTTAATAACCCACTCATCATACAATTCCGTCAATGATGGATAATATGGTCTAAGAAACTTTAAGGGCTTAGGAACTGCTGTCATCGAAGTAGTGGAGTCCTTAATAAATGTCTTTAAAGTCCCCAAATATTCATTGTAAACCTCACTATCTTGGTGTGGCTCCTTCAAGTGCTCCACAAGCAATTCTAATTCATCTTTCAACCGCTGATCTTCTTCCGATAACTCTTCCTCCTTTGGTTGTTGTTTCTTGGGCGCCACATCGGTCGCTTCTTTGTTAACTACCACTTCTTCCTTCTTCGCTACTTCTTTCGACGGCGACATCTTGAAATAAACTACCTGTGCTTAATACTCAAGAAGAAATAGCTGCTTCCCTCACGTTTCAATGCCTGTAATAAGCGTTATAGTGTTGAAGCTCGTTGGTTGCACAGGATGGCAAATTGTCGTAATCAGCGAAAATACCTTATACTGCATACAGATGTGAGTGAGTGTGCACCTACCAAAGACTTTTTTACAGCCAAAATCCACCACTTCTCTTTAGCCCACGAGGTGTGATATTAGAGGAAAATGAGCTATGAATGAGTATTTCACAACCTGATAAATGATTAAAAAGCTTATATGAATATATAATAGTGTTTTCTGCGAGAACAAACGATCAATTTTGATTTTTTTTTGAAAGCGGGCCTTATTACACCGAATAAAGCTGACTATCATGGGCCAAATATGGTTCAAATTGACTAATTGAACACTATTGACCTTGTGAGATAAGTGTTATGTGCTTATATTACAAGGATCCCTCATCTTTTTGCTCCATCCTCGCGCCCTATTACATGCCTTAACATTCGTTGTTAGCGCTACCATCAAAATTCAAACATTAACAAACTGAAGCCGAAGTAAAAAAGTGCCAGGAAAGCTCCAAAATTCGACCTCCCCCACATATTTTTAACCTTCCATATTTCCCACGCCTCCTTTGCGCTCCTTCCGAATTTCCAGGTCAGTCTGGTTTACGAGAATGGAAAGAATCCTCTATAAAACGGGTCTCTTGGATCCTATATCAAATCTCCCGGTTTACATTTTTGATACTTCGTATTTACCGTCTCCCGAGCTAATAAATTACAATGAGTTTATTCCAACTGTGATGAAAATTCTCCCAAAGAACCAGTATGTACTAATAATGCTTAGCTGTGGACTCAATAAGATTAATTGGATCTGGGGAGTTAAGTTCCTTAAGCTGTATTTGGCGGATCAAACAAATTTGGCCAATTTACACAAGCTTATAACAGTGCATGATAGCTGGTTTGTCAAGTCACTAATGCAGATATTTGCCAATATTAATGCCACAACATTTGCTAAGCTCACTAGTTTGTTTCAAAAATTCCCAGATCAAGAAAATTCTTCGGGGAATATCATTATCCATTGCAGTAACCTTTCGAATTTGAGTGAGTACATGGACATCACTCGTCTTAAAATATCTTTGAATGTATACAAGTACGACACACTGATGGGGCCTTTAGAATTGTCTATGAGGTATGTTCCTTTGGTAAATCCGTTGACAAAAGTCAATCGGGATAGTGATCCGTATTTTTTCCACCATTTTTATCAAATCTTTAATATCATTAGCTTGCATGGCCCCAACGTGGAGCTCTTATTCCACAAACCAGGAAACAAAGTTAACACAGATGTTCTTTATCAGTGTATCAACCGCAACCAGTTGATGTGGATCAATGACTGGGACTTGTATTGTATCTCAACCTCTTTTAAAAAAATATTAATGGATTTACCTAAACCGCTTATCAATGTGGATATTATAAATTTACCTTTAAAAGATGATGCAAAGTACACCCTGAAAATATTTACAAATATATTGACGGATCATAGCAAAGAACCAGGGGATAGCTTGGACCAGGTGTTATTTCAGCTCTGTGCTTTGTGCTTTGATATATGCCAGAACCAACCAGTCACCAAACACACATCTGCCACACTCTCAAAATGCATGAGTCACTGCTTAACTAAAGAAGTATTATCAGTGCAAAACAAAGATAAAATTAGCGTGGTCAACAGGTTTTTCAAAAACGTATTAGACAATTGGGAGACAGTGAAAACGGGACACAACAAAAAGTACCAAACAATTCAGCAAACTCTACACGATGAAGCAGTGCGTGAAAGCTTAGATGATAATACTTACGACATGGATTATGATTTGACAGCAGAAGATGAGGATGAAGAATACACAAGCTATGATAGCTGGAGAGTAAAATTTAATACCAAAAATATCTTGGACAAAAACTCAAACTTGTATTACAATGAGCCAAACTCAAATGTGTTGAATGAAGATATGAATTCAAAAAGCAACAGCAATAATACAAACTTAAATATGCCTTCAATGATGTCAACAAAACCTTTGTTAAATCCACAGGAAAATTCTGCTAGCTCTACATCATCCGAGTGCTCAAATATGTCTTCTACTTCCTCTAATACTACCATGACTGCGCAAGTGCCAAAGAGTCCCTCGAAAATTGTACCCCCAATACCACCTAAAAAAAAGTTATCAGAAGTTTCCAATTCAAAGCCTCAATACCCTCCTGCAAAATACAAATTCAACATACCTCCAGCTGAAACAAAGCTCCCAATTAAAGCACCAGTCATACCTGATATTCCGACAAAAAAGCCGGTTATAAGAGGTCGAAAGGTTGGGGAATTGGCAAAATTATTTGAAGAACGTTCGATAGGTATGGAAATTCTACGTGATATATAAAGTCTCCTTTTTTATAACATTTTAACATAAATGGCTTTTATACCTAAATTAATATACAATAGACTACAGAATACAAAAAGAGCTAGAAAACAATTTACTCAACAAACGCATGAATACCAAGTAAAACAGTAGTGTACATGGGCGCAAAAAAGGTAATATACGCACGAGCTACTACTCTCCAACCAAACGACTATCAATATTGTCCATGGATAAGTCTTCGGAGTCACCTCGGTGATGGTGGTGGTTTTGGCGAGTAGCATTTGCCACAGCAGCAATAGCAGCCACAGCAGCACTGTCACCATCTTGGAGTCCATGATCCTGCAAATGTTGATGGTATTGGTGATATTGCTGTTCATCTAATTGGTGTTGAGCAGCGGCTTCAGCTACCTGGCTAAAATGACGTTGGAAGTCTTCTTGCTGTTGCTGTTGGTGCTGATGTTGATGTTGTTGCTGTTGCTGGTGGTGATTGTGTTCTTGTTGGTGATGATGATGATGTTGCTGTATTTCATACTGGAGCGCCTGCGCATCTGATGATGGCGAGTTACCATTATTGTTATTGTTACCATTATTGTTCTCCTCATCGTCATCATCGTCATGAGTACTATTGAGAAAAGCATTAGTGGCAGCTTGAGCAGCAGCCTGAGCAGCTACAGCAGCAGCGGCAGCTGCAGCATCAACATCAACATCTCCATCACCTTGTCTAGATTGATTACCACGTGAATTATGTCCCGGGTTATTTGGGTCTTGGTTTGATCTGGAGTCGCCGCCAGGACCTGAGGAGGAGGTATTTCCCAGTCTAGAAGACTGGACCGCATTGTTATTGGGACCAGTAGATGAATTCAAGTGAGCGCCTAAATGTGCGGTTAACTGAGAACCCAATTGAGAACCCAACAGTGAGCTTAGCTGATTAGCACTACCCATGGTTCTCTTTTTATACAGATTGAACCGAGATACATTATTGGCCAATGCACCAAAGCGAGAGCTCTGTTTTTTCAACTTACGCTTGTAACCCCTGATTTCATTGTAAATATCTTCACGCTTAATCAAAACATCAGGATACAGCTCTTTAATTTTAGATTCTATATGGGACGGTTTCGTACCAACTTTGTAAAGATCAAGAATCAAAAGGTTGAGTTCATCTGAACGCTTGCGAAGCATCGGGTGGTTTGATAAAGGATCTAACTGCGGGTGATTATGTTCGTTGCATGTCGTCTTTAATGTCCATACACCAGTGGATTTTTTGTAGCTAGCGGTCATAGCAAATGGGCATTTGAGTTTTTTTGTCTTTGTATTGGGATCAAGCATATATCCATTGCCAATATCAATTGGTGAAGGCTCATCATCAATTTCCTTTTTGGTGCGTTTGTGACGATACCTTCCACCAAGCTCACACGTATAGTAGATGGCTTTTTTATTGGAATGCGCAATAACCACACCAAATCCATTATCGCGGGCAAATTCCAGGATGAAATCGTTCAAGTCATCACGAGCATGAAATACTTGCTCAGGATATGGCCGAGTAATCAAGTTACCATCAGCAGTAATTGTATTTTCTGAAACAGGATATATTTTCAGTTTTGAGTCAATAATAGGGTCTGGGATCTGAATATTGTACTCTGACTCATCAACACCATAAGGATCCGGATGAAGATGGTGGTGATGCTGCTGATGATGCTGCTGCTGCTGCTGATGAATTTGTTGATGGTGTTGTTGCTGCTGTTGCGGCTGTTGCTGTTGTTGCTGCTGCTGCTGCTGCTGCTGCTGTTGCTGTTGCTGCTCAAGCCTTTGCTGGCTCATATGCGCTGTTTCATTGACCAACTGTTGTGCAAGGTACTTAGATGGTGATTGGTGAGCGTGGTCAGCCCGTTCTGCGCGTTCCACACGACCAGCGACACCCTTAACTTGATCTTCAGAAAGCGAAGCAGCATTAGCAATTTGTTCAAGCTTAATCTGCTCGAATTTCTCTCTGGAGGTGTCCAGATCTGACAGTTCGTCTCCTACCCCAGCGTTGTGATGACTGGTGTTGTGGATGCCCACAAGATGCTCTTGAGGATGAACCTGAGCATGGACTTGAACTCCTTCTTGCTTAGCAACTCGCAAAAGCTGATCATCGATGTTTGATGCGTAGTCGTCCTCCGTGTTGGTTGACATTGGCTTTAGATTATGATAACACTGGCAATCTGGTACTGGGTCGTGTTATTTGGCAGTAGTGTAAAATTGTAAAAAGTTTTCCGTCTTTGTTGTTTACCATTTTTATGAGATTACATAATCACACTGGGTGCAAAATTTAAAGAAAGGTAGACGGTTCAAGGTAGTGAGCATTAATGTGAGGTAAATCAAGAAAATATTAAACAAAAGTTAATGATCAGAATTGTGCTTAAAAGGTAATAATAAGAATTTAATGAAAGTTAGAATATGTAAGAGTTAGAAGAATAAGAGTAATGGGGTTATATACATGGATATTACATTTTTTTCTAATATAGGGCAATGAACAGAATAATTCATGGATATTGCAATAGACTGATCTTTTTAAGTAGAAATTTAAATGGTTTTGGAACTGAAGAGTCAATGAAGCAGCTTAGGTTTTCTCAATGGGAGTGAAACAACTTTTTTGCTTTTTAAAGAGGTAAAAGTGTTGTATAGTGGAATGAGGAGATGTGTTTTTAGTAGGAGGTAAGGTTTAGCAAAGTAGCGGGAGTGGTATTTTATAGATTAGCAGTTAAATATGGAAAACGAATTATGAATTCATCTATGATTAAGATTGCATTAGTATAGGTGTATATATACATCTACATTGATTTAAGGTCTTAAGGAAGCAAATATGTTATTGTCTTCACAATTAATAATGAAAGGGTTTAAAGATTAGCCCAAAATTCATTGACATTCTCTAGTGATTAATGTAATTTTATAATTAGTGTAACCAAAAAAGGCTTGTATAAATTTTCCTTATTATGGTTATGTTGTTATATATATGATACCTAAAAAATTGAATAATCAAAACTGGAAAGATATGACGGCCTATAAATAAGTGTAAAATTAAGCCAAACCATATAAAAAAGAGGTAGGAACTAATATAAAAAGACAGACAAAAATAGAATACAACTATTCATTACCCACCTTTTTTGAAAAGTTGGTGATAATTACATATTTGACTTATTTACTCGAAGAATATCTTAACTGCAATGAAGGATTTCAGAAATATATGCCATAAAAAGCAAAGCTCAGCTTGAATTTAATTGAAGGGGTATAAAATAATCATACCAAGAATTAAAGCACTCCTAATTATATGATATATCAAGCTTTGTAAATGTCCAAGTGCAGATTATAATTGAGCGTAAGTTAAGGTAATCGCGTATTCAAGTAAGAAATCTATTGGAACCTTCCAGTGACACATAACTACAATAATATAATTGAATCAAAATTTTGATGGAAATATAATTAAACCATTGTATATTAATCCAGAGTGTTTTATCGAATGAAAATGAGGAGTTAAATGAGTAACTTTTATTGAAGAGTAACATAAGTTGGATAGAATTACATCGTTACATGAAAGCATATAACTGAATAAAAATATGTTCTTCAACGAAAGCTTGCTTTATAGAGAAGTGTGAGATCAAGTTGATTTCTGTATATAGGCAAAAATCATTGACTAAAACAAAATGTATAGCTTAAAATCGCTGCCTACATCGAAATGTATAAATAGTGGAAACAAGTGATAACTTTAAAGTTTGATTAAAATAAACAGAAAAAGTGGAAGAAAAGAGCCCAGTGAAATCAGGGGGTAAATACGGGTGTAATGTTAAAACTCTTCCAGTGAGTAAAATAAATTGTGATTATATTCATGCTGTTTACTCGGGAAATGGCTGATTTAGTTTCATAAGGAAGTATCGATTTAATTAGTCAGAATATCGAAAGCAAATTAGACTTTTAGTAAACCCAAAAATATTTTAGAGGGCCAGTGTGCAATAGATTAATGAAATATGGTAGACTGGTTATAAAAATGATTAAAAGTGAGGAGAAGGTAGTTGTACTTTGATTTTAAAGATAAAGATAAACCTTTATTGAGACAATTTACATTATTATAAAAGAATGACCACTAACTTTATTTTAAAAACAAAGTACTATAATTGCAATCATACTATACATCCTGACGTCAACAATCAAAAGAAGTGGCTGCGAATTTTTGTATTGCTTAATTTCTAAATTTATATATTTAGTTAGTTTCATATCCTGTCACCTGAGTGGTTTAACGTTAAGGTGTATAATCACCTGTTGTGATTTATTGACTAATCTAATACAAACCATATTTCTTGTTGATAATACTTAATTATAGCACTAGTTAATGCTTCTAGCTAACAATGGTCTCATTTCATTTAAATCAGTCACCTGTTACAAATACCCAAACCAATAGCTTACTCCAAACACTTAAGTTGCTCGCTTACATTACGATATATATAAATCAACAAAGCATAAGGTATGTTCTATCAATTATTTCTTGAAAAGGAGAGTTTTTGTCCTTTGAGAGAATGTTACAATATTGCCCAACCTAAAATAAAGGCTAACGCTATCCGGCTGTTCTCCGTCATTAATGCATTTCTGAATTCAACAATAAGACAAATAATCCAGAAAAGTGTCTAAAATTGACTCGTTATTTATGACCAGCGCTCACTTAGATTCAGCACTTTATATCCTATAAGAATCGGCATTTTGATGTCTTTTGATGCAACTGGTTTTTTGGCTTGTTCACCAAAAATACTGCATTACAGGAGAGCACATTCTTCGCGGCATACAATCTAATCTTGTTCCATTAATAGCCTATTCAGCCCTGTTTAATTTGTTTTTTGCCCATGTAGGCAACACAAATGAAGCGCTGTGGACATCTTTGCTATAGTACTTGAACCAAGAAGCCTCCTCCAGAGAAGTCAAAAAACGTTGCGGAGTTGACAAGTCCATGGCCGCTCCACTGGCAACCACAAGCCCCAATTGACCAGAGGTATAGCTTGGCATATAACACTGACTATATTGAACTGTTTTAAAAACTCGCTTGGCTTTTTGCAATAACTGGCTCAAGTAATCGAGGTTGAGCCAGACATTTTCGCTACTCTGCATAATGACAATTCCATCAGGGCGTAATTTCTGCTTCAACATATGAAAGTAGTTTTCCTGAAAGAATTCTACAGCAGGACCCTCTGGGTCCGATGAATCGGTGATAATAACGTCAAAGACATCTTGGGTCTCTTTCAAGTATTTGAACCCATCCATAATCTTTAATTCCACACGATCGTCATCTAAAAGGCTTTGTTGAGCCATTTGAGGAAGAAACTTCTTCAGAAGACGTATAACTGCCTCGTCAATCTCCACCATCGTGATATGTTCCACTGGATTTCCAAGATGCTTGGAAACCTCACGCAAGACACCACAATCCCCACCTCCAATAATTAGCACTCGTTGTGGTTCTCGGTGTGCCATAAGTGGAATATGCGAAATCATCTCTTGATATGCATACTCGTCACGCTCACAACACTGGACAATACCATTGAGTACCAATACGTTTCCGAAACTGCTGGATGCAAATACTAAGATATCTTGGTACGGCAGCTGCGCATGGTATAGGACCTTTTTGATTTCTAACCCGAAGCTTTGTCCCGGGAAGCTCTCATCTGAGGTTTCATGGAACCAGTAGCGTCCCTTAATACACTGTACAGAAGGGTGTTCGAACTCTGAAAGCTCAATCGTGGGTATGTTATCCAAGTCCATCATGTCGTAGTGAAAATATTTTGCAATTTTTCAGTGCCTATTGATAACACTACCATCAGATGAGGTTAAATTTAATGATGAAGAAAATAGTTCTTTCTATGAAGTTTAGATGCTGAATGTGAGTATTAAGTATTGCTGAGTATTGAACTGAGTATAAGACTCAATTGGTGGGATTGAATAGTAATTTTTATGAATCGTAAGAGTATGGAGAAATAAAAACTATGAATAGTATAATTTGAACAAGAGGTGAAAACCCGTAATGCAATATATATATATATATAGGATAAGAAGCTTGTTTAAAATAATAATATTTAAGCATCAAATCGATTTTATGGTGTTATGAGAGAAGCGAAAAGGCTGATTTTGCATGTAAAGAGGAAATATATGTATTAAAGTGAAAAATAAGATATATTAAGGTTGATGAAAAAGATGGGTTTGAGTCATAGGAGTGGACTGTGAAGACAGTTGTGACTTAATAATTTTCAAGGTTATTAAATAACCATGTGTCAAGTAATAATATTAAACCCAACATAAATTATGCTATTATTGAACATTTAAATACTAACTTGTCTAACATTAAATTACTAAACATTGGGCTTTATGATTTTCAAACAACTTAGTAACTCACTAGCTAAATTGCTTAGATGAAACAAAATTTCAAACACAAGTAATAAACAGGTTATATTTGCTGCCAAAGTGTTTAGTTTTATATGTGTCTAAAAGTGAGTTGAATTGATTGTTGACTTATCGTTAATATACCCAATCTTTCAATACCAATTTTAAACAAGGCCGTATGATTTTTACTTTGCCTACAGAAAGTTCTGTATTTCAACTTCATTTTCTTCTAAAAAGAACTCGAATTATTTACTAGCTTATTTATGGATGTCCTGAACTTCCAACAATAAAATTGGCAATATTATCAAAGCTACGGCTTTGCTTAATAAATTACTCTGAGTCGGGACTACTAAGGTTTACCTACCTCAGTACTTCAATATTCACTGTTTGATAAACTAAGAGCCAGAAGAGATTCTATTCTGTTTCGAAACCACTAAGTTATTTGCAAATAGCCAATTCGACTGCTGTGGTAAATATACTCACTAGTTTGATCTGTGCTTATTAGGCTCTTCAACCCATTGGAGATAATATGTATTAGTAGTCACATGATTTTAAACAACATCACCATTATCCTTTTATTAGACAACGATGAAAACTATTGCAAATATCCTTATGGAAAAGCCCCTTAAGTATTTTGAAACTTATCTATCTTTCTTGTAATAACTCCAGTTATAATAATGGGAACTACATATTCAATTACTGTTGCAATTTTTTCCAAAATGCATTAAATGTATGATCTCTTCAATCGATTTTGGTAAAGTAGGTTATAAGAATTGCCAAAAAAATTGGAAAAAGCTGTTCCCTAGTTCCTAATAACCTTATTAGATAGATCAGAAAATCGGAATTGAAAAATTAAAGAAATAATATGAAAAAATGAAAAAAAGACAAGGTCCTGAAAGTGACTTGAACAACTTTCGGTTTTCTATTAAGATTTCAAAATACATAAAATTCTCAATTAAAGCCCATGATCAATGCATTACATGAATCTGATGAACTTCCAGTGGGAATATAGCATTTGTTTTAATAAATTTACTAATAAAAGTCACAATCTTCGCATTTACGCTTTCAAAAAAGAAAGCTATACCTACAAATCGCTCTAAGTTTTTGTTCACAGTCATGTTTAAAGGAAGTTGAAAGTCATATGCATGCTTTTAATGTCTGCATGTAGACATCAGACATCGTTCTATAAATCATAACTCGAATAAAAACTTGCAGCCATTTTTTCGTCTGCAGTGATTGCAAAAATACCCAAACCTACATATGTTCATGGCATTTAACAATAAAGGATACCAGTGCTTGCTACAATACCCTAGCACTGAACTAGATTTTTGAGCCTTAAAAAGCTATCAATTATATGCTAAGTAGTTTTGGCGTTAACATCACATAATCTTAATTAACAAACAATATTATAAGTAACATTTCTACAAACAAACCGAAGATGGGACAGCCCCCCCTCCCACACACAAACTAATCCCTCACTGCGTTTCATCAAATGTCTCTTTGAGTTTAACCAGTCGAAGATTTGATAGCAACACTTATTTTTGCCATAAATACATACATTTATGCCATCTACCTCTAACATTAAAATCACTGTTGAAAAAGACTCTTTATTTTAATGCCTGGATATCTACTTTCTCAGAAAAAAAATATTCAAGACTTCCAGTTTTAGTCGTTTACCAACGAGCTTTATAACAAAAGACTAGATAATAATGATATCGAGCTGTAGAATACGTGTTTGCAAAGTGATTCCAAAAAAATTACAGAACAGTTCAAATAAACGTAATATTAAAAGAACACTCAATTTTCATAAAACAAAACACCCATGTTAAACTAGAAGAGTGCAAATTAGCTCTTTTGAAAGAATCACAAATCAGAACCTAGCTTATTTCAACCACCATTTAGTATACCATTTATACAAAGATAATATCCATCATTACACATATCACCAACTACAGCTTTAAACAAGAGCAGGTTATTAGGATAGAAATAGACGGCAACATATCATAAGAATGAGAATAGCAGAAATAAAAAAACAATAAGTAACACTAGCAAAACGATTCAACAAAAGGTTTCGATGAAAGAGTTAGCGAAGTTAAAATAGAAAGTACTAAATGGCAATTAAAATAGCGTTTTCAGATATAAGAAAGAGCTTCATACATTAATTGTTACTGGTAAAAGATTTAAAAGAAAAAGCCCACCCCTAATTTGGCTACATTAGTTCAAAAAGTCAGTTCTCCATCTGACCGTCTCTACACCTATTCCAACAATTAGCCGTTATTATCCTGTACAAAAAAATGAGGGGTAGTTTTTCGTTTTTTTTCCCCTTTCAAAACTCTAATCTGCAAGGAGCCCTAACATGTATATTTTAACATGTAAAAGATAAAAAAGCTGTAAATTGTGGCATTTCGAAAATTTTGACCAAAAAGCAAAATAGGCTGTTTTGCCCTCATAAGAAAACACCACTATCTAGTTAACACAGCGAGTACCAAAGTTTGAATAGCCTTACTGAAATAAAGAAGTAACTAAGCTTGCTGTTAGTAGTAAACTACCCAAAAAAAAATAGTCAAAATTTGCGCCACTGCCTGAGAATTTAAGGCCATTATAGCAACAACAACATTACCGAGAGTTTTGATGAGCTCACTCACGAAAGCCCATAATACGGCACCCTTCTCGTGGACCAGTACGGTTGTGGGTTTGATACATGCTAGTCTTGTGCTTTTTTGGTCAATATTATTACCTCTTTCACAACATGTGGTTGTAAAATCTAGTGAAAGAGAGCAGAGAGATGTGAACGAAGACTCTGGTGCGGAGAAGCCTACTGGTGAACCCAAAGACGCTCCTAAAGAAAGTACTAGGTTTGGAGATCTATTTCCGTCCATTAGCCGGTGCTCTATTGAGAAAGAAGATATTAAGGGTCTGGTTCATGGATCGTCTCCGCTATATCCGCAACCAAGACCTTGTTCTAGTGGATTAACCACCCGGTTGCTCCCATTCAAAAACCCTAAGGGTGAGATTGAGTGGGCGTTTACGGAAGACGTGTCACCGGGAAATGAGTTGGATGCGTTCAAAATCAATGATGCGCAGTCGCAGACCAAAATTGAAGAGGATGAAATTGATGTAGAGGTGAATGATGCCGATATACATTTGTCACCCACAGTATCAAACTCTTCTAGCAATAATGAATCCATATTATCGTATAACGTCAAGGAACCAAAGCACATCAAATCAAAACTGACCGAAGATTCGCCACTTACTAATCACTCATCACCTTTTACTCCAAATCAGCAGGATACTAAAAAAATGACTATGTCGCCTCTGGGGACTGAAGCAGAAAATGAAACACTGCCAAATACTACCGGAGAGGTGCACCACTGCCCACATTGCGATGCTGTTTTTAAAATTAGAGGATATCTTACTCGACATTTGAAAAAGCACGCTGTGGACAAGGCCTATACTTGCCCTTACCACAAGGTTAGTGTATTTATTGATGAAAACAATATGACACACAAGTGTCATCCTACAGGTGGGTTTTCAAGAAGAGACACCTACAAGACTCATCTCAAATCAAGACACTTTAAGTACCCCAAAGGTACTAAGACTAAAGATCGCTCACGGTCTCCTGGTACATGTTCCATGTGTGGCAAGACTTTCCCCAATGCTGAAATATGGTCAGAAGTACACGTGGAAGGAGGTGAGTGTGAGTTCTTACCAGATGGGTTTATTGGTAAGTCAAGAATTAAGAACCGACTCAAGAAGAATTTGACTAAGCAGCAATTGAAAGAGTTTGAAGAAAACGGCGGGGTCCTACCACTTCTGGTTTATGAACAATATGCACACTACTTTATCAGTAATACTGGTTCTATAAATAGCAACAGCACTATTATAAACCTATTACAAGGCTGTGATTCACCTTCGGTAGATACCCTGCCTGCTGAAGCCACACCTGCACCAAGTATAGCCTCACAGCGACCTTATGAATATGAGCAAGAAGCTTCTCCAGCACAGTCAATATCGCCAGCTTTCAATCGACTGCAGCATAGGGATTTCAATACTTCGCTGACAATCGCGCAAACACAAACTCCAACCGGTTTACCACAATTTGAACAATTTCAACCAACAAAGACCGCTCCGCAATACAGCCATAAGGAGTACGATGACGAGTACTGCTTGGATATTGATCAACTTAATAATGCGACATTCAATAACTACAATGAGTTTATAAGCTACCTCAAGTTGCAAGCTCCTGCACCAAATCCTAACCAAATACCACAACCACAGATAAGGCAGGATCAGTCAAGAAAGCAACAGCAGCGCTATTACCCACAACATCATCCTCCTCATCATCAATCACCTCTTGGACAACAATTTTCACAACAACAATATTCACAACAATTTCCACAGCAACAGCAGTCCCAACAACAACAGTATTCTATTTTCACTGAGGGAAATCATCCTGTTTACGATTAAGGCGACGTTTTGTTGCAGTTCTTATGTTTTTAATGCCTTTTTATATATATTGTAACATTTTTCTATTGGGGTCTCTGTGTTTTTTTTATATATTTGTCTGATTATGTTATATACTTGAAGGAATCTTATTTAAGTTTTTATATATTTTTATAAATCCATAGATGAGAAAGTTTAACTTGGTTGATAATGGTCATCCATATTGTGACATTTCTGAGGAAAAGGCCTTCGCGGATTAATGTGAATAAACAATTTGATCCATGTATATTAATATAAACTGTCCTCTTTTATCTAGATGCTTTTTATCCTTGGGATTTATCTGTTTGATATATCTATCCAAAAATATCATCAATATCATTGCGCTTTTTCTTCTTCTTCTTTGCTTTTGGTTTCAGTGAGGGATTGCTGGTGCTGAATATATCATCAATATCCGAGCGTTCTTTTTTAGGTAATTTATAGTCATTGTTAAATATGCCTTGTGTACTGTTATGGATGTCTTGAAAGCTTCCTTCTGAAGTCTTGTTTATCTTTGACGTCTTCAACTTTTTCTTTGGTGGTTGTGAATAGGATGGCTTGACGATTTCATTTTCAGAAATCGGACCAGCAGTTTTTTGTAATTTATCAAATGACTTGGGTAATTTATTCACATACTTGGACTCGCTATGTTGATTATTTTGCATGTTTTTTGGGCCAAATGATGGTGTCTTCTCTGTGGTATTTGTAGTCTCACATTGTGGCTTTTTCTCGGTTATTATACTCATTCCATCATTAATGCTTCTATTAATATCTTTATTCATACCAACTTCTTCTCCAATATCAACTTCTTCCCCAATATCACTCTCTTCTCCCCCATATTTTTTTTCTAGTTCTGTTATCGGTATACTTGTATCAACCTTGAAATCCTGAGAGTTAGTTTCTGCTCCACTTATTTCTAACAATATCAGGTGGATTTTACCCAACGATCCTATTAAAGAAAGCCCTAAATTTATGAATTGACCTAGTATGATTATTCCGTTGAAATCATAATAAGCCTTGCTCATTTTTTTAATCAAGTATAGCACATTTTCATGTATTTTCGCATCTTTATGGGCTTTTACAGACGATTTGACCCGACTACTGTCGATAGCCAACTTAAGGATGATTCGTACCCTTCGGTGGAGAATTTCAAGGTGTTTCCACCAACATGCGACTCGGTGCTGGTTCTTGCTTCTATGATAGATTAAATGAAGGATAAAGTATTCTCTTTCGAGCTCTTCGTATTGCTGTATTGTTAAGGCCATTGGTTAGCTCGTTGTAGACAATTTTTCTTGTATAAAAAAATCCAAACGTCATCTCATCTCATCTCATCCAGTTTAGAGTATATATCATGTCTAGTGCGGAATTGATAGGCAACGCTCGTGCTTTGTTGCAGTCTTCGCAATCAGAAGAGGCGTTGTCTTTACTAACGCCATATTACGAAGAAAATGCGGAAAATGTGCGGTTTCTTTCCATATTTGGAGAGATTTTATTGGAAAACAACAATGTTGAGGCTGCGTACGATGTGTTGGTGAAGGCTTGCGAGTTGGATCCACAGGCAGAACAGGGAACTGAGAAGTTCTTTTACTTTGGGCAAATTATTGGAGGTCATGATGGGTTAGCAGCTTTAGATGTGGGTTTGGTTAAGCTTCAAAACCAATTGAAGTTGATTAACGAGGAGCAAGGAGAACAGGACCCAGTTCTCGTGGAGTTATCTGCTTTATATTCTACCAAAGCTACCCTTGGTCAATACTTGATCAAAAAGATGAACCAGGGTATTTTTGCAAAAATTGAGGTTTGGATGACGGACTTGTGCATGGAACCAGAAGCCGAGTCTAAGTGTGATGAATTGATTAACCTTTCAATGCAGTTGGACGGTGAAAACCCTGAAGCATACTCTTTGCTCTCTCTGATTAGAATATCCCAACAACGAGTAGACGAAGCTAAAGATGCTTTGACCAAATCTTGGGAACTCTTCCAAGCAAAAAAGAGTCAATTAGAGGAAGCTAAGGAAGAGTCTTATGAAGTAGGCTTGGAGTATATTGATCTCATCCAACCACTTCTTACTTTGGCAAAATTTGCCATAGAGTTGGAGCTCTACGATATGGCCATTGCCATCTCATCGAACGCACAGGATATCAACGAAAATATACTAGAGACATACTACTACGAGTCTCTTGCGCACTTGTTTAGTGCTAAAAAGGTTTACCATGAGTCTACTCCACAGGATAAAGACTATCGCGATATTGACACTAGTGCTTTGACCAAATCTCTGGATCCGCTGGTAGTTTCATCAATTGGCGATCTCAGAAGCTCATTAACACAAGCCTATAAAGTCATTAACTCTGAAGCTGTGGATGCAGATCCCGAGTTGATTGAACAGGTTAACCAATTATTGACTGAGTTTGGCGGGCCCATAATGAGCGAATTGATGCCGCAGAGAAATGTCGATGATGAAGGCTGGGAAGAGGAGATTTTATCAGAAAATGAGTAAACACAACAGAATCAGCTTATGAGAGCTGTTTTGTTAGCAAAGACTAGTTATTAAGGGTATATATCAGTAATATTAGAAGGCCCAAGTACTACTTAATGGAATAGTTGATCCTGCACACTAATGATCTTATAGCTTTAGATTCGAGATGAGCATTCCAGCCTCGCCCCCAAGCCATCAGAGATGACTACAAATCACCGGCCAACGCTCGAGAGTAAGCGCGGTAAAGTAAATGCCATAAGTGATACTATTAGCCACGCAAGAGCATTGCCTCAACAGACACAGCTTAAGTATAGAAATGATACACAGATTAGTTATGAAAATGGTAAACGGGGCGTTGACGAGTTGAAACGAGAGCTTTTGGAAGGAGAACTGGACATTTTTAAGCGTAAGAGACTAGAAACCAAAGATACAAGTGATCTGGAAGATTCGGAAGAAGAGAAGAGTTTGCTTGCGGAATTGCGGCTATTAAGGAATGAAGAGAATGCTTTTAAGAATAAATCAAGCATTAAACAAGAAGAACCGAATTATACGAAGAACGATATAAATAAAGAAATTGAGCAGGCCAATATTCAAATAGAAAATAAGACAGAAAATATCAGTAGTGACCAAAAGGACCAACATTCAAAAATTAAGGATATCAACCAGCAAGTGAACAGTTCTGAAAGCGAAAGTGATGAAGATTCTGGTGATGAAGAGGACAGCGAAGAAGAAACAAAACTACTTCTTGAAGAGTTATCTAAAATACGCAAAGAAAGAGAACAAGAAAAATTGGTCCAAAAGTCCCTTACTTCAAACCCGCTTGTACGCCTTGAAAACGATAATAGTAACTTTGATGTCAAAAAAAACTGGCGAAATAGTACCACCTTTAGCAATAAACAGAATAAAACAAGCAAGAAGCAGGAATCGTATACAAATGATACTTTGAAGTCAGATTTCCACCAAAAATTTTTATCAAAGTATATACGATAAGAATAAAATACATTGGTTGGTAAAATATAGATAAATTCTATGAATATGAACTATGTTAAATCCTCGTCATGGATCAACCTAGCATCAAGGTTAGCAATATCTTCTTTAAGACTGGCTTCTTCCACTGTCTTCACCAATTCCTTTGTGCATTTAGCAATATCAAACGAAATACCTGCAAGTCGTTGTTTAAAGTTTTTATCAGCAAAATCATGATCGGTTTGTTCGGAATTGTGTTTGCACAATGAGTTCATACGATGGTTACAGTCAGCAAGACTTTTGACAACCCAACTACCATGCGCCTTCAACTCTGCATTTCTAGTTTGGTTCATTGATGTATTAGTAGCCTCAGTCATTTGTGAAATAACAATTGTTATAGCCTTAGATTTTTCACGCAAATCGCCTCTAGTAGCGCTGGGCTTTTTGATGGCAGAAAGCAACGACTGTATAGTGTTGATAACTTGGACAGTTTGATGTTCCAAATAAAGCAACACCTGGGTTAAAGTATTATCGGGATCGTCAATATCAAACATGTGGACATTGAAAGTAGCCGCTGCTTTTGATTTGCGATACTCCTGTCTCTTCTTAGCGCTGTCTTGTTCGTCATATTCAGAATCTGAGTCATACTCAGAATCTTCATCTTCTTCATCATCATCTTCTTCTTCTTCTTCACTGTAAGCATCTGAATAATACACGGGTTCCGTTTGAACTGATTCTAGTTTAGCTTTCTCTATTGGTTCCTTTCTCTGAACAATAGACTCGGTGCTCTCTTGTGGCGTACTTGTTTCTATATTTCTCTGTATTTTCTGTGTTTTGACAGGTGATGCTTCTGAATCCAGAGTAGTTGGACCATCAAGATTTTCAGGTGGTATTATGCCTCCAGAAGAAGTCAGTTTCTCTCTGGAAGGACCAGCGATCTTTGACTTTATTGATTGAAAAAAGCCCCCTTCAGATTTAACAGAACTATTATCTTTCTCAAGTTCATCTTGAGAAGATGTTTCTGTTATAGGTTTGTTACGCAGGTTCACTTTTTCAGTATCAGTAGTGTAGTCTTCGGATAACTCGTCTTCGACCAGTTCTTTTGTATTCTCTCTAGAAAGCTTGTCACGTAAACTTGAAAACAATCCTTTATTCTGACTCGGTTCTGCTGCTGTCGCTGCACCCTTGACAACATTATCGGTACTAGCTGGTTTTTCTGTGTCTGACATAGTGTTATTCATAGGCCTTGGACTCTCAATATTTAAATCCCGTACATTTTTCAGAGGGTTAATATCTTTGGAATTATCTTGCTCAACTTCAGACGAATTTTTGTTATCCAAGATAGCAGGAATATGGGACGCAGAATCTGTTACATCCCCCATAACCAACCTATTCGGCTCATTTGCAAATAAATGGCTATCATAAGACGACATAGAAGAGCTTGCAGACAAATTTCTGGTTTTTGAAGCTTTGTTAGATTGGCCACTTATATCTTCGTCTCCCAAAGATGAATTGTAAACACGGTCGATGGGAGATGTTGAAACACCACTTAAACTTTCAGAGTTTTGCCTTGGTTTTCCAGAGGGCCTATCATCAGATCTCTCCTCTTGATCTTGAAATTGCCTCATTTTGTCAAAAATTGTACTTTTCTTTGGACCAGTAGTACGGGTTGGAGAGCTAACTTGAGGTAAATTATCTTTTGAAGAATTGAATTTGTTGGCGAAGTACAGCACTTTTCCACTAGGGGAATTCTTTTTTGGGACTGTTTCCTTTATATTTTGTTCTTGGGAGACAGATTGTTCGAACCTTGAAGCTAATGCAGAAACATTTCTACTACTCAGACGTTCCTCTCTTCTTGGACTAGAGTTGGTGCTTGAAATATCCGACATTGATTGATAACTTTTCGATTCACGGAGCTCTGTGGATTTATCTGCAAGGGAAATACCCTCTTTGCCTAGTGCTTCCGGTATATCTCTTGGATATTTAGACTGTGGTACTGAAGCAACAACAGGTGCACCCGATAAGCTTGGAATATACTGATCCATTCCTGATGGTGATTTAGGCTCTTTTTTAGAGTAGTCGAACGATTTTTCATCATTATTGATATCTGATATTTCTTTGGATAAAGACTTTTTCTGAGGTGGAGAAGTGGCAATGTAAGGGTTAACTGGATTCGAATTTTCTGGACCTCTTCTTGGTGAATAAGAAAACTCCTCATTTGTATTATCAATCAGTTCATCTTCTTTATCGGCAATGCTGGAAATTTCCTTTGAGAAAGAGTTTTGTTGGGGCAGTGAAGTTGCAACAGGCGCACCAGATAAATTCAGCATATCTTGAATTTTTCCAGAAGATACCTTGGGTTCTTCTCTGGAGCAATCAAACGAACTGTCGTCACTATTAGTGGGACTTTCAATCTTTCTTGCATGATCTTGTGTAAGCAGCAGTATTTTTGGTGCAGGTGCGCCGACTCTGTTAAATGCCTCTGGTGAATTGTTTGAAAAGTCAAGTGAGTTAGTATCGTTTTCGGCCTTTATTGGCATTCCCCTTGGGAGTTCGGATTGCTTTGCCAAAGTTTGAGTTGTACCAACTGAGTTCTGAGTTTCCGATTCTTTTCTCTGTGAATTGGACTCATTCATGGGGTAGTCACTATGGTCTGCATATTCATTAGTGGTGTCGGAAATTTCCTTTGAGGGCTTTTGCTCAGTTGATAAACTCGTACTTGCAAAATCTTTGATTGGGTCTAACAGCTCTGCACTTCTTTCAGACAATACTTCTGGATTTTTTCTTGCATGATTGAGCGGAAAACCATTTTGTGATGCTTGGTCAATATTTCCTGAATCATATATGGGCTTTTGAGTTACTAAGGGATTTGATATATTTTCATCACTCAGAACTTCAAGATCTTCTTGAACTGGAAAGTTTGGATTTGATCCTGCAAAGTTAGGTTGAGTTAGTCTAGAATTTCCAATTTGATTTGAATCGTTCGGCAAAGGTTGATTTGGTTTTGAGTATTCCATAAAACTAGGGGTTTGAACGTTTGGAATATTTCTGTCGGCCAACTGAGTAGTTGGCGACAGAGAAATGCCACGACTGGTGCTGAAAGTAGGAGAAGCATTTGTCGCCCCCCTGGGAGAGCTTTCTTCATTGGGAGTTTTCTGATCTTCAAATCTTGAATTTTGCTTCAAGAAACTCTTTTCCGGTCCAGCCTTTGATTGAATAGGTAATTCAATTTCAGTTAAAATAGGTGCATGGATTTGGGATTCACGTAACTTGTTAGCCATTCTCAATGGTCTAACTCCAAAGGTATCTGACATAGACGGTGTGGTGGTAGCTTGCTCGATTTCAGGCTCAATATTTCTAATATTAGTAGAATTCTCGTTCAATTTTGAACTCGTAACCAAGTCACATAAGGTGAAACTGATCTCACCAATTGCACGCTCTACAACAATTTTTGGAAAAATTGTTGAATAGCCGGCATAGTACCTGGTAGCAGTAAGAGCATAGCTTACTGCTTCTCTGAGACATATTGAATGTTCATTGGTGTTGAAGTGATGTTTCTCTCCCTGAGACGCTATTTCGCTAGCCACAATTGAAATTTTTGAAATTTTATCAAAGAGTAAATCTGGATCAAAATTCTTATTATCCAAATATAAAATGAAGGATTCAATCAAAGCTTGCAAGTCTGCCACCAATTTGATAGAAATTAATCCATAGGGAGAGACAAATGATTTTAATACCTCTTGGGAGTACACTTCTCTAGAAATCTCTCTCGCCAAATTATTTGAGCGTGAATCTTCATATAATCCTTGCCATTTTGCCAAATCATTTTTAAACTGACTTTCTGAGTTGAGACTTTGCAATTTGTGCTCGTCAAAATTCGACAATTTTTCAATAAACAGTTCCATGTCCTTTTTGATAGCGCTTCTTACTGATTGATCTTTTGAGTCAGTAAATGAGCTATTATCTAAATTGAGCTGTCTTGACTGTGGACTAGAATTCTTAAGCGACTCATTTTCTAATCTTAGGTTTGAAAGATTGCTTTTGAGTTCTTCTAATTCTTCTTGTATATGTACTTTCTCTGCCTTAACATCATCTAACTCCTTAGCTTCGAGGGCTAAATTGCGAGACTTATTGTTCTCTTCGATCAATTGCTCAATTTCCTCATTGAGATTTTTGTTTTGAGACACCAAATTGTCATAGTCATCCAGCAATTTACGGTACTTGTCATCTGCCAAAGCTTTTTCTTCTTCAATTGCAGTTTGCAGATTTTTCAACTCAGCTATTTGCAGAAGAAGCTCTTCATTTCTATCAGACACCATATCAGAATCAGCAACTGAACGAGAGTTTGTTTTGGACATCAAATTATCGTAGTCATCCGACAATTTACGGTACTTGTCTTCTACTGAAGCTTTCTCTTCTTCAATAGCAGTTTGCTGCTTTTTCAACTCAGCTATTTCCAAAAGAAGGTCAGCATCTTTCTCTGGTACCATGCTGGCATCGCCGAACGAGCGAGAGTTTTGAGCAGGGTCTTCGATGCTAGTTTGAAACGGCTCTCCTGTAACATTTTCGGGAGACTGTTTGGAATGCTCACGTTTCGAATTTTCATCCTCTTCATCACTGGACCATGACAAATTAGCCTTTTTAGGAACCACCGTTTTAGATTTTACCCCAATAGTCTTATTTTGCAAATCAGCTTGCTGCGCGGTGGCTTTTGGAGATTGTTGCTGGTTCTGATTTTTAGTATTCTGATTTTGTTGTACTTGCAGTTTTTGCTGCGTCCTTGGCGGCAGAGCAACAGTTTCCATAGACTTTTTGGTCAGCCCATTATCACTAGAGTCTTTGCCTATACTCTTTTGAGTAGCAGCAGGGCTGGATACAGGCTCAATATGCATATTTCTTCGCTCAATCTCGTAAGATATATCAGAAACCAAATCCTTGAAGCGGCTCTGTGGCAAAGACGACAATTTCTGTCTTGCCTGGTTTCTCTTGGGGTGAAATGTAGACTTAGGCAATAAATAATCCGGTTCCGACCTAGACTCGTCGATCCTCCTTCGCAATTCATCGTAAACGTCCGTACTCAACTCCTTGAATTGCGCTGCCAGCAATTTAAGCAACTTTTCTCTCGCTCGAGCTGCTCTAGTGGAGTTCTGTTTCGAACGCGATGCCAGATCATCTGAAATGTCCAAGAATTGCTTCAACACTCGGTAGTGGTGTACCAAATCTTTTTCAACCATATCCTTACCTTGAGACGCGTTTAAATTACCTTAGTCTGGCAGCAAATTTCAAAAAAAAAGGCACGAATACAGCCTTGTACAACTCTATACGTATGAACACGTAGACTGAGTTAACAGTAATTATTATGCGAGCGTTTAGGAAAAAGGCGTAAGAATCAAATTGTTTGGATGCCGATTTGGCAGAAGAAAATGAATGGATTGTTGTTTTTTTGTTGATGGTTGAAAATAGCACTAGTGGAAAACGCTACAAACCACAAGCAGGTTATAGTGGGTAAATTTCACATACTAGTTTGAAACAAGCTTTATTATGGATTTCAGCATAGGTAAATTAGTTAATAGTAAGTTTTATGCGATAGCTAAAAAACGGCTTTTTTAAGGTAAATTGGGCGGATATTGAGAAATATGAAGAACGATTAATCAATAAGAGTAAAATAGATAGTAAAATGGAGAGTAAAAAGAAGAGTAAAATGATCCCTGAGTAAAATTGAAAATGAAATCCCGGAATGGAAAGAAAGAGTAAAGAGTAATTGGTAAATAGTGAATATGTGATATTAAATTTTAAAGTTGTAAATCTCGAAGTACTTCTTGTGATAATTGATTAGCGAAAATTTCAGGTTGAGAGCTTCTATTATCGGTCTATAACCATTGAAGAAAGCTATTTAGAGTTAGTTAATATATCAATTTTTTCAAGTGCATATCTGCTGAGGTTTGTGAATGTAGAAAATTATTTAAATCAGTTATTAGCAAGTATGATTATTATTGATGGTAATCACATTTATTATTAACTTATACTAACTATTAATATGGTTGCAAGATATAGTATATAGCCTGTGTGCTCGAAATGTGTTTCTTTTTGTTGTATATATAAATTATTAATTATTAGTAACAATCAAATGCTTGATAAGATGTTTACTAAATCTTATTAATTATTTGTGTCGATCACATTATGATTGTTCACGACTAATATGAACAATAATTTGGCTAAAATTGGCTTAGTGCTGGGGTGTATTATTTACGTAAAACATCAGGCTATATTTACCAATTACTCAAATCATTTGTATTTACTAATTTCCTAATTGTGATACACCCTTTAAAAAATGCCTTCTTATTATCAATGTTCTTTTTTTTACATTTTTAGCTCACACTGCTTATAATCGACGCATATACTATAGTGGTCCATTCTGATGCATATCCACCGTCTTTCCCAGAAAAGGTTAGCTCCCACTAAAGCAGTTTTAATTTGCTCGCTAATTATTGGAGTCTCACTAAATTAATTGAAATACGGTCGCTAATTATTAGTGCTCTAAAATTATAATTTCTACTGGTCGTCAATTTCTATGTACAATCGTAAACCGCGTTCTCTCAGACCATGCTGAATGAACGAGCAGACCTGGCAATATGTAGTTTTTCTCTATGTGTGATTAGCTTTAGTGGTGATGATATATGTGATAGAATTAGGGAATTTACTCTCTTTAATATCAGCACCGGAAAGAACGCAGATTGCTTTGATAAAAGCCAGCTCAAATTTTTGTTTTAGCTAAATGGAAAATTCGTTTTGCATCAAGCACAAGCATCTAAAAGTTTTTTAGTGACTTTGATCTAGAATAATAATTTTTCAGTTTGATGTGGAGTCAATTGTTGTTTGGCTTGATGTGTAATAAATATTCATTCAACTTAACTTGAAATAAATGCGTATTCCAATAAGTCTTAGCCTGAACTAATTTTCTTCCGCCACCTCTTTCTGCTCACACATTTAACCGCTGATTCAATTTAAAACTAATTTCCTTGCTTCTGCTCACATATTTAACCGTCAACATTCAAAGCTAGTTTCTTTGCTTCTCCACAACACTTGCTGCAATTTCCTCCACACTGGGCGACGCTTTTACCAACTTCTCCCTAATAAACTCCTCAGCTACGCTTTTACCATGAGAGAAAGTGACTGCTCCTACCAACGCATAGATCATCTGTGCACTCACCTTCAACTCTCCACTAGCCTCAAACCCTAAATCGTGATTGTAAGACTTCCAAAACATGTTCTTGTTCAAATTGTGCATCTTGGCAAACAAGCCGAGTGTCATACGTCCGGAGAGCTCTTTTGCAATAGGCGTTCCCAAGACATCCAAATTCTTACCGTTTACCTGCAATTTATTGTCATTGGGGTGCTCTATCACCATTTTGGCAAAGTACAAGTTCATGAGTTTTGATCCCATTGCACTCAACTTTTCGTTGAATGGCTTAATACCATTACCAAACGATTTGTGTGTCAACACCTGGAGCGCCATATCGTCAGAAATGGCGTATTTCTCCTCGAGAAAATCCATAATTGGCTTCAAGTTCTCGCCTTTACCATACTGTAACCCACTGTGTGTTCTAAAGGCTTCTTCCGGGTCACGTTTAAGACCATGTACACGCGGACCTTTGTGCAAGTAGATTCCTCTCACTAAATCCAACCGTCTGGCTCCTAATTGCCGTATACTCATGTCGTCCTCAAACTGGTCTGGTGCTCTGTAAAATTTTTCAATTGGTGAAAAATTCACAAATTTGTCGGATGCAAAAAATATTGAGATGAGAACGAGTTTTATACAGCCATGGATATCTTCAAGATCTTAACTAGAGGAGCTTCGCTCAAAAAGAATAAAGAACTAAAGACAGATCATGCACAAGCACTGAAGCAGCAAAAAAATGAGGTCCTTCAACACTTGGTAGAGAAAGAAACGGACTTTTTCCATACCAAAAAGCATGTCAAAGTCGATGAGACAGTAGAGAGAGATGAGGATGAGGAAGAAGCACCGTTGAAGATCGTAAACAACGAAGACGCAAACAAGTTGCGAAAAAGCCATCGCTCCAAGGTTACTGGAGACGACACACCACTTCCAATTGGATCATTCAATGACTTGGTTAGTCGGTTTCAACTTGATAAGAAGTTATTGTCAAATCTTCTTGAGGCAGGGTTTGTGGAGCCTACAGCAGTCCAGTGCGAGGCTATCCCTATAAGTTTAAATAAGAGAGATTTGATTGCATGCGCACCTACGGGTTCCGGTAAAACATTAGCATTTTTGATACCCTTGGTCCAGTCTGTTCTTGGAAAGACTGCCAAGGGAATCAAGGGGTTGGTCATCTCGCCTACTAATGAGTTGGCTATACAGACATTCCAGGAGTTGGAGATTTTGTGTCGCGGTAAGAAGTTGACTATTGGCATTCTCTCTAAACAGCTTGCAAACAAGTTGAATAACGGCATTATTAAATCTGCAAAGTACGACATCCTCGTATCGACTCCGTTGCGTCTCATTGATGTTGTCAAGGCTGGGAACATGGACTTGTCTACAGTAGAACACTTGGTCGTCGATGAGGCTGATAAGTTGTTCGACCAGGGCTTTGTGGAGCAAACAGATGATATATTGAACAACTGCACCCACCCCAAGATCAGAAAATCCATGTTTTCTGCCACAATCCCTTCGGGTGTGGAGGAGATGGCCAAATCCATCATGACCGACCCCGTAAGAGTCATTATTGGCCACAAGGAGGCTGCCAGCAGTACTATTGACCAAAAATTAATATTTACTGGTAATGAGGAGGGTAAGTTATTAGCTATACGCCAGATGATTCAACAATCTGAGTTCAAACCGCCCATCATAATATTCCTTCAGTCAATCACTCGTGCTAAAGCATTATTCCACGAATTGTTGTACGATAGGTTGAATGTCGATGTCATACACGCTGAGCGCACCCCCAAGCAAAGAGAAGACGTCATTAAGCGCTTCAAGAGTGGAGACGTTTGGGTTTTAATTACTACGGATGTGATTTCTCGTGGTGTCGATTTCAAGGGTGTCAACATGGTTATAAACTATGATGTGCCGCAAACTGCACAAGCGTATGTGCATCGTATTGGAAGAACAGGAAGAGGAGGCAAGGCAGGTAAAGCTGTTACGCTCTTCACCAAAGAAGACAACATGGCGATCAAACCCATTTTAAATGTCATGAAACAGTCTGGATGCCACGACGGCTACAGCGAGTGGATGGAAAGTATGGGCAAATTATCCAAAAACGAAAAGAAGTCCATTAAGCAGCATGAGATCAAACGTAAGAAAATTAGTACGGTGCCAAAGGTTATAAAGCAGAAAAAGAGACAACGACAGGAAATGGTCGAGGCCTCTAAGAGAAGAAAGGAAGCTTAGAATAGATAATTTAATTTTATTTATGATACATACTTCATTCTAATGAGAGTGGCCAGCAGAGGGGTAGCCAAACAAGCTTCTTCTGCCAATGGCTTCTCCAACCGAGAAGAAGGCCACAAAGTGCGTAGCGTAAACCAAGCCCTGGACAAGATTTTCTTTAGAAGGCATAGTGTTCAACGATTTGACCAACTCCTTTTGCTGAGCTGGGGTCTTGATGAGCTTCAAAGCATTGTTGTACACGGTTTGAAAATCCTTGGAAGAGGGAGGAGCTAAACCTTCCTTCTTGTAAACAATCTTTCCAACCTCGGCACCAACCTTACCCCAGTAAACGGCACAGTTGGCAAGCTGGGTAGACTTGGAGACAGCACAGTTGACGAAACCGGTGGCTTTGTTAATAATGGCAGACATGGTTAATGCTAGTAAGCTCTCGATGCTGAAAAATCTTGAATTTTTCAAAAACTCCACTTATGTTATTTTTCAGCCAATCACAGCGCTTAGTTCTAGACTTCCGTTTTCGGTAATAAAGAGACTATAAGCTAACACCAAAGCGATCGGGCATAACCACTGGAGCAGCCAAGCTCCATGCGTACAAGACATAGCACACCCAAGAGCAAATAATTTTGACCCAGCTGGAAAAGTAGGTTCTGCCAACAGGGACAAAGTCCCCCAAATCGTCAGGTTGTACATTAATGGTCAAGAGGGTTGCAACATACTGGGTAGCAAGAAAGAAAATAACATGGAACAAAGCGTAGTTGTATTTAACCGCATCTGTCTCTTCACTGGCTCCTTCATCGTAAAGATCGATCTGATCAAGTGCACTTTGCGGAAGAGCTCCCTCGTCCACTGCTTGTTTAATGGCCTGGTAGCGCATCTCTGCACGAGGAGACGGCCCCAGTGTCGTTGGTGACGATAATGAAGACGATGCCACCATAGACGAGTGTGCCTCGGGCTCATGAGAAAAGGCTGAGTTGGCCGCAGCACGGGTAGTGGTGTATGCAATTGCAATAAACGTGAAAAATGCACCCAAAACCACACTGGCAGTTCTAGTGCCCTTTGAGCGCACCAACGGGTTGCAAAGTTTGTCGTCCGGCTCAGAAGATACAGCCGACATAACCAAATAGGTGCAATAAAACACAACCATCGACGACTGAGCAAGTCCCGCGTGGGGATTGTGTTCTTGGATGGTATTGTTGATAGAAATACCAGACACAATCACCGAGAGAACCAAATTGACTGTTATAGCAGCTTTGTTCATATTGCAGCTTTCTCCTGCGAAGAACCAGTACATAACAATACTGAGGATAATGCTGGAAATATACATGCTTAAAGTTCCACCCACCAACAACTTCTTCCAAAAACTGGCATCCCCCTCTCCTGTCAATTCTTCCATCTCGATTTTCTCCAAGCATTTCTCTGCCCAGGCATGCGCAAAGTCCACCAACAAGATCAACCCGATTCCAAGAAAGATGGTAGAAAACGCAATAGCAATATGATTCCCGTAAAATATAAAAAAGCTGTCTGGAATAAGTAAAAAGTTGATAACAACCAATCCCACATATGCAAACAACTTCATTCTCCAGCACCCATTCTGGATCACTGCCCGAGGATTCGATGACGAGTTCACACCCACTAGTAGGCCTGCTAACGCAAGGTGCAATATTCCCAATGCAAAGTTTATCCTGTATACCGAAGTGAAGCTTATGCACTCACTTCCGTCTGGTCCACACTTGTTATTGATAAACCCGAACGTGGCTTTCTCTAGCTTGTGCACAATAAACGGCGAGAGTGCTATCCACGAAAGTAGGGAGTTGACCAACAAGAGGAAGGCATAAGCAATTCTCGTCATAATTGAAGACTGAAAAGTACCTCCAATTGTAGAGCATACTGCCAGGCATGAAGCTGCCCCAATACACGACGCTAGCGACGATAACGGTATAAGAGGGAGTGAAATTAGAGCTCCCATCTGTCTATATTAGTGATCCAGTCTCTCCGTTTACTGATTTTACTGGCTCCAATTTTTGATGATAGCACTCGAAACGTATCGCGGTCTATATGCAGGTCTGGTATTATCAGCGCAAACTCCCTCAATTACGACCAACAGGACATTTTAAAAGGTCCACTAGTGAGAGGCCAGTTTTGACCAGTAGCTCTCTAGGGATTGTATATTATGTATAGGTAGACCACGGGAAGAGTAGAGTAAAGTTAGTAGGCTATTACAGTGTTTTTTTTGTGCAGTAGCGTTGCACCCTTAATTTTTCAGGCCGGATGGGTGCGATGAGTTGGACAGTATGTCTTTTAGAAAGAGAAGTGAGGTTATAGGAGGACCTGTGTCTGCTGGACCAGGATCGTCTAGAGCTATTGGTACGGGAGGACCAGGGGCTATAAGACCAGGCATACCTGGAAGGCAACAGGCTGGCAGCGTTGGAAATAGTGGTTTAAATGAATCCAGAAGAAGCCAAGTCAGTGTGGCTGCTGGAAGAAGTCAAGTAGGCGCGGTTCCCAGAAATATCGGTTTGAATGCCTCTGGAAAAGCTCAAGTTGGTATTTCTCCAAGTTCTAGTAGAGATAATTCGTTGAGAGCTGAGGATGAGGAAATAGGCTCGGAAGAGCCCTCTGTCAAATCAAATCCTACTGTAAGGCCGTCTCTTGTAACATCACAGCCAACAGCCTCTACAGGGACCGCTGATTTGGATAAGCTCTTGCTCCACCAAGGGTTGCCGCATGGTAGCTCTTTACTCGTCCAAGAGTCTGGTAGTACCGACTTTAGCGCTGTTCTTTTGCGCGCATTCGCGTCGCAGGGAGTGTTCCATAATAGAATAGACAAAGAGCTTTATTCTCATGTTATTGTTGTGGGAGGGTCGCCACAGTGGTCGTCGAACCTTCCGGGATTGTACCGGGGTTCATCTAAAGACCAGAAAAAGGCCAAGATCCTTGAAAACGAGTCTAAAGTTAGTGTCTCGAACATGGCAGACATGAAGATTGCCTGGAGGTATGGTTTGAACAAACCACAGGAAGTGAGCAATTCCGACAACTTGTACAATAATCAATTTGACATCACCCAAAAGATTTCCCCTGGGCCAAGTTCACAGGATATCACGTATGTCCCCATATCAGCTCAGATAGTTCAGCAAATTGAATCAATCATAAAATACCATATCAAGCAAAATAAGCACAAGACCATTCGTTTGGTTGTTCCAGGCCTTCTTCACCCATCGCTCTATCAGCCGCTGTGCTCTTCACCGCTGTGGATCGTGCCATTCGTTCATTCGCTACGCTCGCTTTTAAGACAATATAATCAAAACTTGATCCTCATTTCCTCGATTTCTTTGGACTTGTATCCTAGAGGCTCAAGTACAACGCAGACTTTGGAAACCTTGTTTGACTCTTGCATTCATCTTCAACCCTTCAACCAAGAAATGACTCAATTGATCGAGCGCGCCTACAAAAACGAGCCTTCAAAAGTCCAGCAGGGTTTGGTAAACGTTATAAAGTTGCCTATTCTTTCAGAAAGAGGCCAAATGATGGCTCATGATGGAGACTATGCGTTTAAGAATGGCAAGAAGAAATTCGAAATTGACATTTGGGGTATTCCTGTTGATGATATTGCTGAAGAGAGCAAAATAGATTTCTGATATCTACTTAATCGTGAGTATATTCTTAAGAGGTTTCTTGATATGATATAGTTCATCTTACGTTTTATTTTCAATACATTTCTATCTGATGTCTTGTTTTTAAAGGTCTTGGGTAAACTTGAACTATAACAGATTTGTTTATTTGAGTCTTTGTGTTAAAATTGTAATTAGATGCTCTTCAATTGACGGTCTCAATTTCACAGATTCAGATCTGTGGACAAATCTCCTGAACCTATAATCTGTTTATTCTCTCAATCCTTTAAATCATTCATTTCAATACTTAAACTACTAGCTGGCAAGATCACCAATGAATATCTTTATATATTCATACCTCTTTGCCAATATATCTCTTTACTATATATCCATATCTTTATTTCCGAGCTCCAGGCCCTTATCCTTACCTGAATTCATATTTTGTATCAATTGTATCAACAAAGAATTTTGAGCTTCTAATCGATCCAAAACCTCAAGCCGTTTCAAAATGGTTTCCTGAGCCTTCTCAATCGATCCAAAGCGCTGGTGAATCTCACTGAAGGCTTTAGCATCATCACTACATGAGGAATCAGCAATTGAATCATCTGGTAAGGCCAATCTCACTCGTTTATTTGACTCGTTGTCTCGATGTTGGCTCTCGCTTTTTCTCAGCCTCTCCTTACTGTTAATCAGTCGTTGTGGGCTGTTCTGTAGCTCTTCTTCTCCTTTAGGGTCTAAAATCAACTTTTCACCATCGCCAAGAAGCCCTAATTTAACCTTCCTGTTCAGAATATTCCCTCGTTCAATCTCCTTTATATTATGACGTCTGGCTGGAGACCCACTTCGCCGTATAGGCAGAATTCCTCTGTTCATGATCAATTATGGTTTGAGGTTCAATTTTTTCAAGCTACATCTCATTAGGTTTAAATCATCAAATACAGTATGATAGACCAAACCGTACAATTCGTTTCGTTGATCTCGCGATCAGACACGCCACTCTATATCCAGAGCTTTAACCTAGGTGCGGACTCATCCAATAGTGAGGATGCAAACAAGTTCTTACAGTACAACTTCTTGTCGCATATGGCGCTAGATATATTCGCTCTGCCAAGCCTGTTGAGCGTGCGAGAACAGCAAGGCGAAGGAGCATTGCTACTCTTCATTCAAGACGGTGTCTCTGTCTATGGCCACGAGACGAACAACGGGTTGAAGATCGTGGTGGGTGTAGGAGGAGGAAAAGGACATGGCAAGCAAACATCAAGTATCGATACACCTGTGCAAACCACCAACGAAAAGACTAGCGAAAAGCAGTCAATAAGCGATCTCATCTCTGAGATCCACAAGTGCTACTTGCGCACCATATTCAACCCTTTTAACGCTGAAGGCGACCTACAATCTCCTGATTTTGATAAACGGATACATGAAATTGTTGAAAAGTATTTACTTTAGTATAATATTTGCGCCTCTGACTTGCAAGTACTCCTGGTCAACTCCCTGAGGCATATTCTTAATGACTTCTTGGTATATCTCCACATTGTAAAAACGTAAACTATTGGATGGGTTTTTGTACCGTCCCTCCAACCCAGTGATATCACAATAGTGCTTTTGCGGAAGAAGACTGGGCGGCGCAGCGATGGAGAAGTACGTGGGTGTATCAAACTTGATGTTTGTCTTGCTGTTCAAGTACTTTTGCTCATCAACAAGCAACTGACGGGTGGTTTTGTAGCGCTTGGATGTTGGTTTGCGGTATATGTTCAGCTTGAATGAGTGGGGCTTGCTGGTTATCTCGGAGAGTTCGTGAATATCTGGCATTGTGGGTTTGTATGAGCGTAAGCCTGTGATTCAATGCTGATGCTGGCCTATAAATGGGCCTTGGTTTCGATGGTAGGCCATATAAAAATTGATTATTGCGGTATGGATCTTTCTAATCAGACTGAGCCCTTCAATGGCACTCGAGTGGTCTTTAGAGAGGAAAGCTTTACAAAAAAGGACATGAAGGGCAGTGTAGAATACAAGAGCTGGTTTGCAAGTATATGACTACAAATACTAAACTGTATTTTTTTATACACCTAGGGTACAAAGTGAAACCGGTTATCAAAATCTTACGTACTCACCTTTGAAATATATACAGGTAATCTGAATTAGCTTTCCAGGGTAGTTAGGGGATAATTGGTACTCCGGCGTATTTAGTAGTAAAACCGGTAGACTTGGGGGCGAATATAGTTTTAGGGGGCTTTACTAAGACTTTGGGTTTGGAAGAAGCATATATAAGGCATGATTTAGAAATGTAATATTACAAGAGAACAAGATGAAGAAATGGTGAGTAGTAAGCAGATGGGGAATGAAAGGAGAAGAATTTGAAAGAAGAAGGATTTGAAATGTGAGAATTTCAAGGCTTAAGGTTTAAAAGATAATGATGATAGCGATGAATTCTTAGTAGCCAAGGGAGTTTTACCCAAAATAGGGCTAAATTTTGATAATTTGTTAGTTTTTAAATTGAACACAAATTTAATAGATTAAAGTCTGTAAAAAGGTAATGTCACTACAACCGATAATCTTCACCAAAGGTATTGGTCTAAAAGCGTTTGAATCATTCACTAAATTTACTTCATTGACAATGTCCCAATTCACTCATTTATTCCATCACTATAAAGTTTTTATAAGCGCTCACTGGTTATAATTGAATAAAATTATGATCAAGAATATAGAACTTATCAGCCTATTTTCCATACCTTTAGCACCAAACAAATGTTTATTTTCTATCTTGCGAATGAAGTATGCTTCATTGGCTTCATATTCTTGAAATAGGGCTTTATGCTGACTGAATGGCACAAAAAACATAAAACAGACCTGTGGGACTTGAGTGGAATTCCCGTGGCTAAAATGTATCTCAAAGTGTACTGTTTTTGGCGTTATAACTTGGTATTCGATCTGGATTGTTTATGCTTTAATACCCGAGATCGCAAAATTTGGACAATGCTGAACTATTAAAATAAATCTAAAGAGCTGGTATATCATTTCGAGAATTGGTGAATGTGGAGAATTGACGAGAATGAGGAATTGAAGACAATGAGAAATTAATCGGAATGAGGAATTAATAGGAATGAAGAACAAATGAGCACGAAGAAATAATGTGAATAAAGGTCGATAAAGCTAAAGTTTGTTAAGAGAACGATATTTGAGGAATACCTTTTTTTGCTACTACTGTTCTTTTCATTCTTTTCCTGTTTGAACATCCTTTGGATTCTATATCTGTTTCATATCCTTTCTCGTTCTATGCTTTATTCGCATTCTTTCGCACCCGATACTCTATTCCCCTTCTTATTCTCTTCCTTCAAAACTAAAAAAGCTTTTCGTCTTTACTACATCCCCATTGCCAACTATTCTACCATATTGATCAACCAAGGCCATCTTGGTTGATATCATGTGAATACATTTTTTATCATTGCAGAGGTTCGTCGAGTCATACAAGTGTCAAATCTGGGGAAATTTTTTTAACACCAACAAACCACCATAAATAATACCAGCTCCCACATCAAGTAAATGATGCACAAGCGGTACGTTATCCTCCGACAAGCAAGTCGCTCTTTTCACTGCTCGCGTGTCCACTGGCGTACCCCATTGGAAGAATATGATTGGAAGGTTCAACAAGGTCGTTTGAAGGATGACCTAAACCAGCGCAAGATTATCGCTAGTCTATCAGAGCTACACCAAAGGCTATCAGATTATACACCCCCAATGGTTATTCCGCCAAATCCCAACGATTTGAAGCCAAAAGCAGGGTTGGGGAAGTGGTTTGGGCTGCTTATAGGTCGCAAGGCATTGCTGAGAGGAGAGGAAAAGAGTCACGACATAAAAGGGATATACTTGTATGGAGACGTTGGGTGTGGCAAAACAATGTTAATGGACTTGTTTTACTCTACAATACCGTCTAACTTGCCGAAAAGAAGAATCCATTTTCACCAGTTTATGCAGCAGGTGCATCGCAGGTCGCATCAGCTTAAATTGGAGCACAACCACCACGATTTGGACGCAATTCCTCTCCTAGCGGCTGAGATTTCACAACAACTGACTGTTTTGTGTTTCGACGAGTTTCAGGTGACCGATGTGGCTGATGCGATGTTGTTGCGTAGGTTACTACAGATGCTTCTTAGTCCGCAGTTTGGCGTGGTTCTTTTTGCCACGTCTAATCGTGCTCCAGACGACTTGTATTTGAATGGTATCCAAAGAGTGCTGTTTATTCCATGTATTCAGTTGATCAAGCGACAAACCAAGGTGATTTACCTCAACTCGCCAACAGACTATCGTAAAATTCCCAAACCCACGAGCTCTGTTTACTACTCACCCAAACCTGGTGTAAAGTATCTATCCAAAGCCAACTTGGCTAACACAGAGAACCATGTTAGCCAATGGTACGAGTATTTTAACGCAGAAAACAAGGACCTTAAGCTGTATACTGACTACTCGCTCGTTGTGTGGGGGCGTCAGGTCAAGATCCCAAAGTGCTCCCCTCCATGTGTTGCGCAGTTTACATTTCATGAGCTTTGTGGTATTCCCAAGCTGGCAGGAGACTACTTGACACTTGCAAGCTCTTTCCGCTCATTCATTGTCACCGACATCCCATATTTGAGTATTGATGTACGTGACCAGGTGCGCCGCTTTATTACCTTCTTGGACGCTGTTTATGACGCACATGGGCGGTTAGCCACCACATCAGCGGCCCCGTTTGCTGACCTCTTTGTCGAGCCTGAAGATTTGACCAAAGGAAACTATCAGTTGTACCGCCGTCAACAAGACCAGGGAGTCGAGGAAACATTTGAGAATGATGAGTTAGTTACAAAGCATGGATTTGATAAGAGCATAGCCAAAAAAGCTTCTATGTTTGCCAATGATGAAGAAAAGTTTGCATTTGCAAGAGCATTATCAAGACTCTCACAAATGAGTACAACAGATTGGATAGAAACTACCAGAGAAGATTAAGTTTGATAAAAAGTACCATGACGAATAGATGAGGTTATTTATAATAGAAGGTAGGTTATACCAGATATTACTAGACAAGATATTACTAGACAAGATATTATTAGACAAAATATTTGTACTAAAAGGTAGTTTTTACTGGAACTAAGTTATATTCTAGCTACAAGAACGTGGCTTTAATACCAAGATATGATTCATATTGAGGGCAATAGCTTGGTTTAGACATCAAAATTGAATTTAACCTGGGTTACATCTTCAAGAAGTTATTAGTTGAAAGGAAAGCTAAAGGAGTTCAATTTGGAGATTTTTAAATAAAATGGAAAGATGAATAATACTACAAAGTACATCTAAATGAAAAAAAGCGAAATAGAAGGTTAGCAATATGATATGATTTACTAAACTGAGAATTTAATTGAGACTGATAAATGATACCAAAAATATATACTGAATTGACAGATAGATTAAAATAAAAGATTGATTGAACAAATGATTAATTAAGACAGTTGATTAATTAAAACATATTTGTTAATTAAAACGGATGGTGAATTAAACTAAAAGATCAATTAAAACAATGTGTGTGCCATATCATATATTACATTGATATGAAAGATAAATTTAAGTTAAAGACAGAAAGCAAAACACAAGTTATATCATGATACATTTAACTAAAAGCTGATATAAATAGATGATCAATTAAAATGGAGGATATATTAAACCAGAGCAAGAATAACATCACAAATATGCCAAACCGAAAGGTACATTATACCAAACGAGAATTCCCACAAAGTGAAAATAATCTCACAATGAGAATGCCAAAAGATATACTATGCCAGATTGAAAATAAAATATAACCAAAATGACGCTATACCAAACCAAAAGAACAAGTACCCAATATCACGTTATATCAATCCAAAAAGCACGATACCCCATACCGGAACTAAAAGATGTACCTCATCAAATGGAACTACAGAATGACAGCAATATTAAAAATTATACGAGTTCGCAAAAAATCTTGCATTACACAATAGCTTACAGCAAAAGGCAACTTAGACCTGAGTATTACCACCACTACACCAAAAGCAATACGACAGATTATCAGTTACAAGACATTTTGACAAAAAGTTGGTCCATATGTTAAAAATGGCCAACTTACATAATGTAGCTCACATTACGCTGCAACCTGCATTACAATTAAACACGAATTGCACAATATAACAGCTGCAAAAATTTCTACTACGGAACAACTAATATCCTGCAAAGATCTGAATTACATTCCACTATAAACAATGTAGTTTGCAGTTATAACTATCGACAGTTTTCCAACAGCTTTTTTGAAAGAAACTCAACCTTCAATCCACTATTTCAAAGCCAGCTGAAACTGGTCCTCATCACCCAACACTACTGCTCATCGACCTACTACAAACCCCAGGCTTAGCAGAATTTCCAAAACTGTGCTGGCCGAGGCTAAATATGGAATGATAGTCACGACTTGTATACAGGACCCGAGAGCTTTGCTATTTTTTGTCAACCAACAACAACGACACGGTTGATTAATTGTGCTTGAACAACTCTGCTAGCTATCTCATTCGCTTTCTAACACTGCTACATAGTCTGTCATACAACTGCAAACAGCACTATACCAAGCTAAGGCTTTCAAGGGAAGAAAAAACAGGAAGCCAAACACTAGGTGTGAAGATTGGAACCAGTAAGCATGAGCTACCACCAAAATGCTTCGCTGCCATCGTTGAACGATAACAACTTGTACGATATATCACTCAATATGAAGCTTGGATTTTCAGGCGCAAGTTCGCTGGTATCGCTTCCTTATAATAGAAATTCGTCCACGTCAAGCTTGAATTCTGTCGCCATGCTGGTTTTGCTGGCGCCAACGCAAAAGAAGAAGTTCTCTGGGCATGTTGGAAGTGTTCAAACTATGTCACCGCTTGTTTCTATGCTGAAGCTTAACGATTCAGGCAGTTTATCATTTGCAACACCTACAAAGCGTCCCGGAGACTATTACCTCCAAAAGTTAAACAAAAACAACGAGACAAATGTTGCAGAAAAACGCAATTTTGTGGGGGACTCTCCCAAAATCGGTGCTCCTCCGAGATTGGTTCGCGAAAAGGCTTCGGATAGACCGATTCTGGGAGACTCTATTGTGTCTTTGCCCAACTCTTATTCCGATGAGCTTTCCCTGACTACTTCGTCTCAGTTTGACACCCCAGGATATTTCCATGGACATACAGGCACTGCAGGAAATTCGCGCCTTAGTTCGCTCACCAGTACGTCAATATCAGCTTCATCTCCCCCTGACTTAGCGAGTGTGAAAAACTTTTCGCAATACCATGGAATTGGCGATAAAACCTATTATGATGAGGACAAGAGTGATTTGAGCTCTATGGAAGAGGATCAGCAACAAGGAACGTCAGATTTGTACAAGAATCTGTCCCTTTCTACTATCACTTCAAAAAATGCGTCTCATGTCACAGATCTGAGGCCTAAATTGTATCAAAATATGTCGACTCCGACAACTTCCACTATTAAATCACATACTAGTGTTAACCCCATTCCAGGCTCGGTAGTGGAATTGCCTGCTATAAGTAATGATCAAACATTACCTTCGAAATCACAATCCACATCTGTGATTACGAACGCTAGCCTGTTGCCCCATCAGAGTACTTTGAGTTTTTCAGCGAACAAACTCAACTCAACACTGATGTTGTCTTTGAACAGAACAAAGTCGCGTTATATCAGCTCAAAGGAGACTAAACAGAGACAGCTATTGCGCAAAAAAATATATGAAGAAACTTATGACGATGATGATATTTTGTTTAATGACCTTGACAACCTTGTTTTTAATGTCCCTGTAATTAAAAACCACTCGGAAATTTTTAAATTAAACCTGCGTAAAAGCAGTTCTACGTTAAATAATGCCAACAATATCCAAAAGAGCAACGGCAGTTTGTTATCTCGTTATGATTTAATGACAGATCATGACAATAACAAATATAGTATCAGTGCGCCATCGATACCTGCACCAATGAAACCCTTTCCCTTGCCAGGAAAATTGGCTTCCACGATTGAATTGCCACTCCAGACTTCTCAAAATCCTTCAAGATCGAATAGTGAGCAGAGGCTAGACAAGGAGGGAAAGGTGGAACATGCCCCGACGCAAGAACCCAACGGGATTGTTCCATCTACCAATGATGACCTTGAAATAACAAAGAACATTACAAGCTTTTATAAGCAACGGTCAACCAATTTCACTAACTCCTTAAAAATTGAACGCGAGCGTGATTTAAGCTTTAAACTTCCTAACTTCGTCAAATCCCAAACTTCGTTGGAAAATTTACATTTGGTTTCAGCTGAAAAGTTAAATGTTATCGACCAGTCCAGACCTATTCACCTTCCTCCAAAAACTCACTTGGACAAGACAAAGCATAATAAAGAGTTTCAAAAAGTCTTATACGATTACGAATTAAGCAGTAAAAATTTGAATAATTTGAGAAAACAAGCTGCACAGGTCCACATCCAAAATCAGCAACAATGGCAGAAGACTATTCTTTCGCTCAATGAGGAAAAAAATGCTAAGCAATTCAACAAAAAGTTCTTTTATGATAGAGCAGCTATTCGAAAGTTGTCCTGGCTGTCAAATTTACCTGTAAACTTTAGGTTTCTGTTTTTTCTTGATGTTTTGACTAGCAATAAGAATAGTCAAGACTCACTTGCAACAATCAACAATCTGTTCCTTTTATTTGAGCAAAAGTACCAGGGCTTGTCCAGCTCGATTAGATCAAATAAGGATATGGAATTTAACAAAATAATACAAATGACATTGGAGCGTCCATTGTTCAAATGTATCTTGGAAGAAATTATACAAAGTAACACCGAAACTAATACATTCAGCTTGATAAAGTTTCAGGAAAGCTTCAAATATTTACTTTACATCAAATCGTTGTCTGAATATGGGTTGCATAGACATGAAGAAGTGTTTTTAATTCCTGTTTTATTGGTTTTGTTTAACGACACTCGGAGTCTTCAAGAAATTTACAGCATGCTTGAATTAATCAATCAGCAAATTTTCAGTCTGGAATTTTTTGCTGATTTTAACAAAACTTTAAAAAGCTGGACAAACCCCAAGTCATACTATATTCACAAAGTGATGGGAGGTTTCGATATATCTGAATTTGAAGGTTTAAACTCCAATACATTTTTTGATATCTTGGTTCAAATGAATGACAAGTTGCCGATGAGTCTTTCTGCACCGTCAACCCCGGTTTTAAGTCAAACTCAATTTAACCTAGCACCAGCAATAACTCCAGAAAACAATATTTCTAGCAGAATTGGCTCCTCTAGTAGTTCAAGCCCTATAATGGGTGATGACATCAACCAAAATTTAACTGCGTCTGATATTAACTCATCCGCATTACAATTGGTTTTCAAATTACTTCAAAACTTAATTGTTTTTTCAAATGCTAGCAAAACCAAAAACAAGCATAATATAAACGTTTTGCAAACATTTTTGATGACTATATTCAAATATTACCATATTAATTGGAACAATTATCAAGACCTCATAAAGTCAAATATATCCATCAGATTGAACAAGTCTAACGATCAAATGACAAATTTGGGATCATTTGTTGAAAAATGGAATAGTGCCTTCAAGAAATTTTGAATGTTCAATTTACTTCTATTTAATCTGCTATATTGCAGCATTTGGGTTTTTTTACATCCGCCTGAAGTTTTAATTCGCCACCTTTAATTTTGCGGCTGGTTAAGGTGCTTGGTTCACATATTTATATCGAGCTAATGCTCAAAGTCTATTTAAATTTAGAAATTTTAATGTTACTGTATTTACATATCCATGTCGAGATCAATTTGCTCAGGGTTTGCATCCTCGGCGGTTTCTTCATTATTTGTATGGTCCAGCGGATTACCCTTTTGTTGATTTAAAGATTTAACAAATCCCATAGGGTTCAACGAGTTATTAAAAGCCTTGTTGTGCTCATTTTCAGTATTCATTTCCCGCTTGAATCTTAGCATATCCTTAAAAGTATTCTCGTTACCATGTTCTAATTCAAAATTTTCCCACTTAATCCACAAAGGGCTAATTATTGGCAGGTGGGGACTGGTTAGACGACAGGCATATTTGAACAAAGCTCTGACTCTTGCTAATTGGATGTTGCTGATTTCAAAGTCGATAAAGTCACTGGTGATATTGACAATTTGTTTAAGTGGTAATTGGTCATCTTTCAAAGCCAGTTCATAGATTTCTCTTGAAAAGTCTTTATCATTGATTAGCTGTTTCACTTGTGCAAATAAAAGCTTGTATAGCTCGAATTTATCATTTAAAATTTTGTCTCTAATCTGTTTAGAAGTGCTTGAGCTGTCGATCAAACCTTCTGAAAGTTTTTTTATTCCACGCTTGATGATTTTTATAGAATTCATGTAAAATCCATGATCTTGCTCATATTTTGCATACAATATTACTATTGGCTTACTCAAATGTACTGGGCAGGCCACTTCACTTGAATCAGCCCCACCCAAAGACTCATCAAATAGATCTCTCACTCTTTCAATGTCAAGTTTTTGGGATATTATCCGTGATAAGTAGATATTCCAAAACTCAAATTTGACATTGGGGTCTTTGAATAATTTCAACCCTTTTTCAAAAACACTAAATGACTTTTCGTGGTACTGGTAATTTTGCAAAAAGTTAGCGTAGTTGATAATATTCAAAGGGCTGGCAATTTTTAAATCAATTAATTTGGAATAGGTTTCCATTAGTTTGTTTATCTCTTCTGTTTGACTTTTGTCTTCAATAAATGATTCCAATAAGTCTAAATAGAAAGACCACAATTTGACAGATTTATATATTCTTCGGTGTATATCAATTTTGGTATCATTATATGATACCTTTTTATCAGTATTCCCGAGTAAGACTTTCTCGAGAATTTTAACTGCTCTTGATTCACAGTCTGCTGTATTACTTTGTAACACAGTCTCACTCCACAGTATGTACAATTCAGCTAACTCATCTGGGTGAGAAAACTGGGAGGTGATAGATTTCCGAAAAATTGCTTCAGCTGTAGCAAGATCATTTTTAGATGAATACACATGGGCATAGTCGATCCAAATCCTAGATAATTTATTTTCCTTTTTACCGGATAACAGATGTGCTTTAAGCGGATTCACATTGGTCAAAGCTGCAACATAAGTTCGCAACAACATATCTATATCGTTTTTGAAAAGGTCACATCGCTTGAACCACTCATCCAAATTGTTAATATCTTGTCGAAGCATCATTTCGTTTAGTAATAAAGTTCTACTATTGATGAGCAGTTCAAAGTTAGCCATGCGGTAATCTAATTCCTGACTTATAGAAAGAGATTGGGTTTGTTCCAATTCAATTGACAATTTGGTTAATTCGTCCTCTTCAAACTGAGTGTATGCATCATAGATCATGACAAAGTCTTTTGTCGTTAGACATGATTTAACACCTTTATCAAGGTAATATCGCGTCTTGCCAGAATTGTTTTTATAATATTCCACTGCCTTTAGCAAGAGCAAGCCCATTTGGTCTGGAAATTCACATAATACTCTTTGAAGTAAGTTTTCGAAAAATTCATCAATAATGGGATTGTGAACTTTGCCAATTTGATTTTTAGATTGGGTTATCTTATTTTGAACGATATTGTTTTGATCATATTCATCCTTTTCAACGTCATCCTGATCATATTTGCCCCCTTTCTCTCCACTTCTCATCCTCTTTGCTTCATTGGTAACCATATCAATATACTTATTCCACAATTCAAGTGGCGACGATGAATAAGGAGCTTGCAAAACCAATTCAAACAATTTTTGCGCCAGTTTATAATCCCCAAACTCCAACAACTTCCCCAAAACAACTTCCAGTACTACTGGTCCTTTAAACTGGTGATATTTCAAGTAAACGGAGCTGCCGCTGGGTCCTCCCACATCAGCAAACTCAAGATACATTGGCCAAATTAAATCGTGTTTTTGCACATCCAAGTCACGCAACGCCTGGTTGAAGGTCCTTCTGATTAATGTAACCTCTGAGCTCGCCTTGTCTCTCAAAAACTGTAAATATCTGACCCATAACGACTCTTCTCTTGCAAGAAGCTGCAATGCTCTTTTAAACACCCTAGAAACGTGCAAAATTTCTTCACGATGGTGGTATATGTTCAATTTCTCCACTGAAGTTACTAGCAACTCCAAGTATTCCTCCCAGAGCTCTAACGACCGAGGTAGGGTCTGCACTGCTCGTTCCAAGACAAACACCTTGTGGTAGAGGTCTTGGTCACCCTTTGACCGGTAGTACTCCAACCAGACATCCAAATCGCTTGGTTCCTTAGAGAGCCTAGTCTCAAATTCCAACGCGCTTCCATCTATCAACTTATCTAGCTGCCAAAGAGACATCTAGCTGCTGCAAATCTAGTATTTTGGCTTTGAATGGTGCTATGTGTGCGCCGCACTCATATCATCACCGTCGCCCCTAAAAAATTGCCGCTCAAAAAAACGATTGCGACGGGCCAATAGAGCACTGATAGCACTAACAAGCGGCAATGTCTGGAGCAGGAAATAGAGAACAGGTGTTCCCCACGCGTATGACCTTGGGTCTTATGAAGGGTAAGTTGAAGGGAGCACAGCAAGGCCATTCGCTTCTAAAGCGTAAGTCAGAAGCTCTAACCAAGAGGTTTAGAGATATCACCCAGAGGATCGACGACGCTAAACGTAAAATGGGAAGAGTGATGCAAACAGCAGCCTTTTCGCTCGCCGAGGTCCAATACGCTACGGGAGATAACATTGCGTATCAGGTTCAGGAGTCGGTAAATAAGGCGCGGTTCCAGGTGAAGGCAAAGCAGGAAAATGTGCTGGGTGTATACTTGCCGACGTTTGAGAGTCATATCAATGAGGACATCAATGACTTTAAGATGACAGGGTTGGGTCGTGGTGGTCAGCAGGTACAGAGAGCAAAGTTTGTGTACACCAAGGCTGTTGAGACGTTGGTGGAATTGGCGTCTTTGCAAACAGCATTTATTATTTTGGATGAGGTGATCAAGGTGACCAATAGAAGGGTCAATGCGATTGAGCACGTTATTATTCCAAGAACAGAAAACACTATATCTTATATCAACTCTGAGTTGGATGAATTGGACAGAGAGGAGTTTTATCGGTTGAAAAAGGTTCAGGAGAAGAAGCAGGAGGCAGTAGCTGCTGCGGAGCTTGAAGAGAAGTTGAAGAGAGAAGCAGAAGAGGAGGAAGAGGAGGATGAGGAGGAAGATGGCGCAGATGAGGATGGCGCAGATGAGGATGGCGCAGATGAGGATGGCGCAGATGAGGATGGCGCAGATGAGGATGGCGCAGATGAGGATGGCGCAGATGAGGATGGCGCAGATGAGGAGGATGACGCAGATGAGGAGGAGGAAGAGGAGGATGGCGCAGATGAGGATGATGCAGATGAGGATGGCGCAGATGAGGATGGCGCAGATGAGGATGGCGCAGATGAGGATGGCGCAGATGAGGAGGATGCTGGGGAAGAAGAGCGTAACTTGGTTGAATCCATAAATGAAGACGTAAAGGAGGTCGTCAAGGAAGACGCCGACGAAAAGAACAAAGAGGACAAAAAGGATGAAAAGGATATTGAAGACGAAAAGAAAACTGGTCTTTCATCTCAGGACTCGCTTGATCCTTCTCCCAAAGACTCCCCTGATCTCTCTCCCAAAGACTCCAACCAAGAGGTTAAGGAAAAGCCCAAGTCTAAAAAGAAAAAATCTAAGAAAAAGTCAAAAGCTTCTAAAGCACCCAAGACTGTTCCAGAGGTGCAAGATAATTTACTTGAGGAAAATGAAGATGATGTCATTTTCTAATTATTCATTTCAGACTCCCAGCTCATATAAATATCTATCTTCATTTCTTCATACACTTTGTAGTTTACAAGATAGTAAATATGCAATCTTTTTATTCTATAATGCGGGCTCTCTAAAAGAGCATTTGGCACATTTACCTTTATCATCTCAGTATTATATTATATATTACATCTAAGGAAGACAGTAGCCACCATCGACCAAAATGTCTGTACCAGTAGTATAAGTACTGGCATCACTGGCCAAGTACAAGTATGCACCAACCAATTCTTGGGTACGGCCCTCTCTACCCAAAGGAATCAACAGCCACCACTTCAGCTTCATTTCGTCCAGCGCGAATTCCGAAAGTTCGGTAGCAACATAACCGGGAGAGACCGAGTTCACACGAGCAAATGGAGCCCACTCCACGGCAAGAGACTTACTTAAGTGAATGCAAGCAGCCTTGGCAGCATTGTAAGGAGCCTGCATCTGGGGAACATTGACAATATGACCCAGCATAGATGCTGTAATAACCAAGGAACCCTTTCCGTGCTTTTCGAAAATCTGGCCAACTGCTTTAGCACAGTAGTAAACACTGTTCAAATCTAAATCCATAACCTTTTTCCACGAGTCATATCCATCAACATCGATGCACTCTCCCTCAGTCCATGGGACACCTGCATTGGCCACAAATACATCAATAGTACCGAAGTCTGACTCGATTTGGTTCACAGTTCTCTCCACATCCTTGTACTCACCAACATTGCACTGGTAAGCCTTGGCCTTGACACCATATTTTTCTGCCAAATACTGAGCCTTCTCGTCAGCAGGAGTAGAGTTGTACCAGATGGCTATGTCAGCACCAGCCTGAGCATAGGCTTCTGCCACAGCATATCCAATTCCGCTAGAAGATCCGGTAACCAGAGCTACCTTGCCCTTAAGGGAAAACAAATCCATTACATTTGAGGAAATTTCTGGTGCTTGGGTTGGCAAGTTGCCAATCTTGTCGTTAATAAGCGATGTGTATGGCATGTTTCTATATAGAGTTGTATTTGTCTTTGGTATGAATAGTAGACCAAACAATTGCCCACCGATGGTCTATCATCAACTTTATATATGGTTATAAACTCTTTTTAACCGGAAAATGCAGCCCCCCGTTTTTTCGGGATCAATTGCTATCGGAGCCATCGAATCCGATGACCTTACGTCAGAGGTAGCAACAACAACCAATAAAGCTAGAAAAGATTTGCCAGTAAATAGAATTCATACTAAGAGAGTATTGAATGATAATTTATGTGGTAATAGCGTGTAGAGCGGTAGTTTCATGGAAAGTTGTGCAATTGTTCTGCTGCAAACGACATTTTTGGGTGCAAAAAAACATAGTTTCATATTGATGGTGGTGAGCTACCATATGTACCAAAGAAAGGTGGCTATTGTGAATGGTTTGCTAAAGACTCTTCCTAAAACAATTTATCCGAAGTTTATTATTGCTAGTGCTTGTACAGATTCAAGCAGGGCTAGTACAAGGGAGATTTTGTGGATTTTTAGTGCATTCCTCACAATACAACAGCAAATAGGTCGAGTATTATCTATATTAATAAAAGGCACTGTATTGGTAGAGAGGTGATTAAGTCTCAGACACTGTTGTTTCTACGTAGAGCAATTTTTGCCGTGCATCTCGTTTAGCAACCGACTGCGCCACATCGTTTTGAATATTAAATGTGCCATGGCAAATTTATACTTGGTTGTTAAAGCGCAAAAGTTGCTAGTTCAAGAAACTTGGTAGGAGTGAACAAGAGGGAGTAAGATGATACCAAAAAAAAAGAAGATACTAGAAGGGATATTATCACATAAGAAATTAACATGAGGTTGCTATAGTAAAAAACTTGTAAATAACTTTTAGGGGCATAAATGAAGGAAGAAGATTGGAAATTGTGTGGTGTTAGATAATTGTAAGAAAGCAACCTATTATAGGGGAGATGGTGTATTTTGAAGTGTTAAAGTCAATTTTGAAAAAAAGTTTCTAACCAAATACGGTATAATTATAATAATGTGTAACTTTATTTATACAAAATACAGCTGTTTTGAGTTATGTGTGACTTTAATTATAATATGTATGATTTTTTGAGTTGTGTGTAACACAGGTAGTAGGAGGTTTTATATTTATTAAAAAAATGGAGGAACTGAGGTAGCTGCACAGATTGTGGATGTAGTTTAATGTAGTGAACAATTGGTTATATAGCAATACTATTCGATAAAGTTTAAACTGAAAGATATATTTAACACACATAATAGACCAAACTATCTAAGTGGTTTTCTTATCAATGTACATATATAACTGCTTGGTCTTAGATTAATCCCCAAGTGTATATTTCTCTTCAAGATTGTTGCGCATGATTATTTATCCATTATTCCATATAATTGACAATTTTAAGTGCTCTTAGTGCGATATTGAGATAACACCTTTCACACCTTTCAAAATCAGTATCATCACAAGTGATTTCTATAAAAAAAAAATACAAAAGTGATATGGTTTATGTAATACAGTTCCTTGATTGTACTATTTTCTCAATTCCATAACATTCTTATAAAAATAATCATACCACATTAATTTTAAGACCACAAGTTTACTTATTTCATTTCCAAAGACTAATTCTTAGCAACTGGTAGGCTTTTTTCAGTTGCAATGTAAACGGCTTTCTGTAAAATACGACGTTATTGTTAGAAGGTAAACTTCACGAATGTATTGGTAGCAGGTTTTCATAAGAATTTTGCAATGTACAAATATGTGAATCAAATCTGTACATTCTTTGAAATGCGCGTCTACTAAATACATGGAATATAGATATACTAAACGTAAGAAATTCACATCAATTGTATTCATATCGATAAAACTAACAGATCAATAATATCCACAAATTCAACCACATTCAAATTTTGTTCAATTTATCTGTGGTTGAAACGTATTTTTACATTTGGAAAGTGGTTTATATTCACACCAATAGTCTACAAATAATTCACATTACTATCAAATTAAAAAACACCTATACTCGCAATAATAACAAATAACCTTAGATAAAAAAACTATCAATTATCTCAGGTTAGAAGCTCTCGGTACTTAGCTGGCTTTTTTCAATATCTTTTCCTATTCATTTTCTTCCAAATGCTACACTTTATCGAATAACTCATTATAATATTAATAATATACACTTAAATTTCTCATCTTTCTATCTATACGGAGCAATAGCCACCATCAACCTTCAAATCCGAACCAGTAGTATAAGAACTGGCATCGGAAGCAAAATACAAGTAGGCTCCGCACAACTCTCTAGGATCACCTTCTCTTCCCTTTGGAGTAAGAGAATACCAAACTTGTTTCATGTCATCTGGAACAAAAGCCAGCAACTCCGTAGCAATGTAACCCGGGGAAACAGTATTAACCCTTGCAAAGGGTGCCCACTCGACTGCAAGTGACTTTCCCAAATGCAATACCCCAGCTTTTGCTGCATTGTATGCAGCCTGTAACTGAGGAACATTAACAATGTGTGCCAGCATAGATGCTGTCATCACCAACGATCCATAACCTTGATTTCTAAAAACTTTTCCAACATTTTTTGCACAATAGTATACTCCATTCAAGTCCACATTCATAACATTAAGCCAGTCGTCATCTGTTTCTTGATCAATCATAGGACCAGAAGTCCATGCAATTCCAGCATTAGCGACAAAAACGTCCAAAGTGGAAAATTCCAGTACAATTCCCTCCACAACTGACTTAACCTCGGATGCCTTGCGCACGTCACAATTATAATATGAAACCCTGGACTTGGGGAAATTCAAGCGCAATTGCTCCAAAAATTCATCATTAGGGGCATAATCTATAATTGCTAAGCCCGAACATCCTGCTTGCAAATATGCCTCTGCAATTGCTGCACCAATACCACGAGCACCACCAGTAATAGCGGCATTCTTACCATCTAACCTGAAGAGTTGGATGATATCAGGCTTCAAAGCTGGGGTAGCCGCTGGAAGCTTACCAATTTCTTTGTTACAAACAGAAGTAGAAGTATTTTCAATAGTCATTTTTATAAAAGATAGATTAAGTAGTGTTTCTGTAAGTTGGATACTGTCTCTGTAAATTCTATCTGTCAAAGATATTTACACCTCTTTATAGTCTGTGAGAATTGATGATAGGGATGAATTGCAACCCCGGAAAAAGAAAAAAAACTTAAATTTTACTGTTCTTCCGACGAATATTAAGGTGATGGAATGAAACGAAACTATTTTACCGAATTATCTTGCCGAGTAGTCGGAATTAGCAAATGGGCGATTAAAAGGTGAACCGGAATGATAATGGAAGTAATAATCAAGAATTAAAGAAGGGTTTAAAAAGTTTTGTTTCCATTCAATAAATTCCTTGTTTAATACTATCTTCATATAGTAATTTTTATTTTGATTATTTATAATCTTTGTGCCCCTGGGTACCTGTTTATCTCATTACTAATGCTGTTCCTTTATCTATAATGATTTTAAATAGAACTTTAAACATACTGGCTATATTGATTATCTATTTCGCTATTGTTTGTTGTTAACTGTTACTATTACCCCGACAGGTTCATTAATTTTTGTAGCACTTCGTAAAGCTGATAAGATAGCAGTGTTAAAATTAGATATTAACTATCTTAATCAAAGAGATAAACAACAAAGAGGGCGTGTGGTCTAGTGGTATGATTCTCGCTTTGGGTTGAGTTCATTCGAATTCATCAAGCATGCGAGAGGCCCTGGGTTCAATTCCCAGCTCGCCCCTTATTTTTTTCTGTTGTAACAAAGTATCTTAAAATTTATACTGTTTTCGACATTATCTATTTTTTTTAGTAAAAACCATTAAATATTAAGGAATTGATAATTAGATAGGTGTTGGGAAATTGACTAAAGCTTAATAGGTAATCTGCTAAACTTATTTAAGTCAGGTTTAAATTTATGAGTTAGCGATTTCTAGTTTTACTGAATAAATGTCATATCTGTTCAATTTAAACGAAATAATCTTAAAAAAGAACAATTGTTTAAATAAATGTAAAATTATTTTAAAAAACCTTTTAAACCATTACATCTCTTCAAATTCTTCTTTTAACTGATGTTTTCTATATTTCCCCATGTCCTCATCTTCTTCACCCATTTATTAAACTCAAAAAAATCCATTTACAAAATAATCCAATCTTTAACTTTTTTTTACAGTAATAACTTCCTTAAAGAACCGGAACTTTACATTTCAGTGTTTTCCCATTGGCCTTTTCCAACAAATTACTACGCTTTGTTTTCTTTTCTTTATATATACTTTATCTACAGTAATTCCTTCATATACACTGGTTCATATCGAAACATCCATACCGCCGGTACTCCAAAATTTTGACCACCAAAATGTACTGAAACAAGGAGGCAACCGTCAATCTTGAGCCAACGATTCTCACAATGGAACAAGACGACCTCACAGCTTCACACTGGGATGATGTACTTTTGCTGAAGCCTGCGCCATTATTTGGTAGCATGGCAGCGCTTCCTGCGATGAATAATGAGTTCAATGAGTTATCTATTGGTGATAACAGTTATGATGAAGGTGGTAATGAAGAAGAAGAAGAGGATCAAGATAAACAAGACAAAAATGAAGAAGATGGTGAAGACAAAGATGAAATAAGTTCAAGGGATAATACAATGAATAAAAATGGCAAGGAGAGAGCTGCTATTAATTCAGGTTCAACAAGAGATGCTGAACAAGATCAATTGAAAGAAATTCACAGGGAACTGCGCCGTGAACATAAAAGCCAACTTCTTTCAGAACTTACTTCTGGAGGCGACCTGGACAATAAAGAAAATAATATTGGATTGGAAAATTCACAGTTAAAAACATCTCATAATCGTATTCTGGCCAATGAAGCTTTGTTTAATGTCAAAGATTCTCCCATAATGACGGATTCTACTATTAAAAGAGATCAAACAGATTCAAATTTAGTGCTGCCAGCGGTTTCTCCAAATCCTCTACGTAATTCTCACAAACTGTCGCTCAGAGCTCGCAAGTTTCCTCCTAAAACAGTTGTTCGCCATTTATTGGATTCAGCACTGCAAAAAAAGTCTCTGTCAAACCCATTGGGTCCCTTGGGAAATGATAGAGATGACACACTGCTTAACGGAAGCACTAATCTGGTGAAAAAGAGCGATTTGTTAGCTAAGGAGGTTGATGCTCCATTATACCAGATTTCGCTGCTGAACACAACTGAGGATGTTACATCTTCTATGGCCAAATCCACAGAATTACCTTCATTTGTTCCTCACAGTTCAAATATGGCCTCTGGGCTGCTGGAAACGAATAATGTAGTTGCAGAGAGTGAAAATGCCAAATGCCTGTTGGATATTACTGTAGGTGACCCCACAAAGGTCGGTGATATTACCTCAGCACACATTGTGTATTCAATTCGCACCATCAGCAAAAATCCTGAAGCTCAAGGAAACACACCACCGTTTGACTCGTCTGAACCGATTTCAGTATCGCGTCGGTACAGAGACTTTCGCTGGATCTATCACCAGTTGCAAAGTAACCATCCGGGAAAAATAATTCCTCCACCACCAACGAAGCAAACGTACATTGGCCGGTTCAATGAAAACTTTATTGAAAACAGACGTTTGCTGTTAGAAAAGATGCTTACCAAAATTGCAAACATCCCTATTTTATGCGCTGATCCTGACTTTAGGTTGTTTCTTTCAAGCCAGGATTTTGCCAGCGACTCGCGCGAGCGTGAGAGACTAACTGGCTCAGGAGCCTCGTTGAAAACTAATGACTCGTTGGATGAAAACGATAACGAGACTGGAATCAATAATAGCAACAGTACTGGAAAAATGTCTAACAATAGCAATAGCAGTGGTGGGTTCATGAGCTCTTTGTTTTCTATTTCTAGCAAATTACCGGAGCCAGATAACTATTTTGCCCAAAAGAAAGAATATATTGATGAGTTGGAGCACAACCTTAAGCAGTTTTCGCGTGCAATTGATATGATTGGTACTCAACGCTTGGATTTGATTAGTATACTTGATGAGATTTCAACAACTGCTGATGAAATGGCTGCTTTAGAGATTCTGCGTGCCACTAGCGACTTATTTAGCGCGTTTGGCGACATTCAACTGAAAATAAAAGAAAACTTGGAGAGAATTAATTTACAAGATCAGTTGACTTTGGGAATTACAATTGAAGAGTATTTGCGCATCATAGGATCTATAAATGCAGTGTTTGATATGCGTTACAAAATATATCAGCAGTATCATAGTTTTGATTCCGAACTTCAAAAGAAAGAGGCCCAATTGAATAAACTAAACAAAAAGTACAAGACTCAGGCTGATAAATCCAACCAGTTGGAGTTTGAGGTCGATAGGTTAAAGTCCAAAACAAGTATATATGAGAAACAGTTTAAATCTGTTAGTGATACTATAAAAGCCGAGCTTTCCGCATTCGAGCTTGAAAAAATTGATGATTTTAGAAACAGTGTGGAAATTTTTATTGAAAGTTCTATTGAGTCCCAAAAGGAAGCCATTGAAATCTATGAAACTTTCTACGAGCGCCAGAACTTAGCAGCGATATAGTTTTCTTGAAATTTTGTGTTCTTACTTCAGAAGGGCTCTGATCAAATCGTTGATGAGTCAAGCCACAGTGAAAAAAAAAAAATGTTTTTAATAAAATAATGAATCATTTTTAGCCTGTGAAACTATAAAAGGTTCAAGAACCTAACTATTCGTCAAAGAAAACCTTAGCATCACTAAAATCCAGATCTACTGTCTTGCAATTTGCACAAAAAGCCATTGCAAACACTTCAGTCTCTCTTGTTATTCATGAACTCCCAAGTCAAGTCAACTATACTATTAAAATACACCCTATTTACTCGAAAGTTGTGAGATGAACACACACGTCCAACTAAACTCGACCAAGTTGTCAGTTTTATCAATACCACGCGAAAAGTACTGGCTTTTTACCAGCTCAATATTACAATTGCTCTATGATGAATCATTTGAATGTACACGGGAGTATAGCTCAGATAATAGTTATTCATATAGCAGTGAAAGCGATTTCAGCGAGACAGAGGATCAAGCTGAAAACCAATGGAGATTTGCAGACTTTGCAGATGCAGATGCAAATCTTAAGAGACATTACGCTGCTTCTAACAACTCAGACCATAACCCAATGACAGTTGACAACTCGAGTAAGCTTCTTTATGATGAAACTATGCTAGCATCACCTTTGCTAACAGCTGATTCTAGTGACTCTGAGAATAATGAAGATGTTGATGAGTCTTTCTTACATATCGCATTTACACCACTGGAGTGTACAATTATATGCCCTGCTCGTTTGATTAGATCTTTGTTTATGGAACCTCTTAATCTTTGCCGGCAATTAAACTATACTGACGTCAAGTTGCTTGATCAAAACTATATTTCTCTTCAGGTTGACAGTGACGGAGGACTCGATAAGAGCCGTCGCATTTTGGAGTTAACCAAACCGTTGTCAGAGAATGGCATCTCTTTGTTTTTCTTACTGAGTCACTTTAATGATATTGTTCTAATACCATCTGGCTTTAAGAAAAAAGTGGTGAGTATTTTGACTAAAGAGCATTTTCAGTTTGGAGAGTCGTATAACTTTGTTATCAACTCCGATAAAGAGAACAAGGATGATACAGAAACCCAAGAAACACAATGGAATAGAGACACAACTGCTTTAGAGGATCAGACCTTTAACTTGTTCAAAAAAGTAAATGTTAAACCTGTTATCAACAAAAACGTCAACTTATTACTCACGGGTGCAAGGTCAGGTGAAGCTAGGAACACGGTGCTTAAAACTGCAAAATTTTTATCATCAGCTAAAAGCATTCCTAACTACTTTGCTATCACACGGACATCTGCTAATGAAGTATCGTTGATTCTTCCCAAATCTTTAAAACAGAGAGTTAAAATGGGGTTTGAAGCTACTGATATCATAGGTTCAGCTCAAGACGTTGTAATTCCTATCACTATTGATTTCCATCAATTACCGTTAGACTCCACTGGAATTGTTGCAGGTGTTGCTTCCAAATTACTCAATAGGTTCAAACTACTCAAAACTACCGAAGACGATGGTTTTTTATTTGAAATGAATTACTTGTCTATGGCAAGATCTGGTATAATTATGATACCACGGGAAAACATCGGCCTTGTTTCTGAAATATTGGACCAAGTCGACGAGACTACTACAGACCAGAAGAAATAGTTTATTTGCGTTTATAATTACATGCTCTTCTATATACATTTTTAATTCGTTTGTAGCATTCAAAATAAACAAAGTTTATTGAAATTTAATATGGCAGAATTTCTATACTTTAACATCAAAGCATTTAGTACTTCTTACCTTTCTTTTTGGATTTTACACTGGTGCTCCACCCATCCTCATCGACGGAGGGAGCTTTACCCGCTGAAGAAGCAACAGCCATAGACCAAGCAGAATCATCACTACCTCCAATTTGTTGATCCACCTTTTGTCTTCTTTTCAAGAACTCTTGAGCAAATCTTCTGCCATCCATAGTTGCCGATGAACTGTAAATAGTTTCCGCGATCAACAGAGCCGAGTCAGGGTTATTGGTAGGCAAAGTGACAAAAATATCCAACAAGTCATCCTTAGAGACTGTGGGATATAAATTCGTCATTGAAGATCTTGCCCAAACCAAACATTCTTCTCTCAAACTCGATTCATTAACGCCCACAGCAACTTGTCTTGTTGCAGATACCGAGCGCAATAGTTGTGGGTTGGCTTTAGAGGCAGCAGAAGAGTTAGTGATAATGGGCTGTGCTGTTTTTTTGACTACTGGCTTTTTTGCAGCAATAGTGGTCCACAGACCTTCATCTTTGGGAACAGAGTTGGCCAATGCATTTGCGAAAGAGGGCTTTGCACCCGATGAAGAGTTACTATTAGCCATTTTAGAAGCTTTGGCTTTCAAAGCAGCAGCCTCAGCTTCTTCTTTTTGAATTTGTGCCAAAGACTTCTGTCCCACAATGGCTTTTGGAGTCGTTGAAGCTGCCCAACTAGATGTCTTGGGGAGAGCTGGCTTCTCTAATTTTTCTTCTAAAGCCCAAGCAGCTTGTTGATCTTGAAGTTGTTGAAGATGAATTTGCTCCAAACGAATTTGGTTCTGAATCTGCTTTTGTTTCTCAAGCTTTTCAGCCTCCAAAGCCTGAATTTCTTTCATTGTCAAAGCAGGCTTTTGAGGTGCTTCTGCAGACAGCTTAGCTGCCCATGGTGCGAGCTTTTCTTGTTGTGGGTTGGCTGGTCTTAAGTCAACAACAGTCGATGAAGTTCCGGATTCAGCATCAGCCTCTGCCTCAGTACGGTCGACACTTTTGGCCGTACTTTGTTTCTTCAGGGTTTCACTTACAGCTTCTTGTTGTGGTGTACTGTTGGAGGTAGATATAGGAATTTTACGATGCTCAGTTGCAGCTAAGTCATCAGCAATGCGGCTAGAATCATCAGGTGTTCTTGGAGTTTCTTCTTCACCATCATTCAAGATATCTGTTACTACAGATGAACGGATATTGTCAAGAACCTGATCAACAGGAGCAGCTGTTGTAATGTGGTTATTTTTTTCATTCGTATTGATTGTGACTACTGCAGGTTCACCATTTTCATTATTTTGGTTAGATGAGGTAGGAATGAAAGGGGAGCTAACTCTAGATTGTATACCAGCAATCCATGGGGACACAGGTACAGGCTGAGTCATTTGTGCTGCTAATACGGGCGCGGCAGATACTGGAGTTCCTGGTGAACTAGTTCCTATTAATGATGCGGTAGTATCCAATGCCCATCCACTATTGGTACGAGATAATACAGGTTGGGGACCTTGTTGCAGTTGAATTTGTTGCTGCAATAGCGATGGCATACTGCCCATATGGTTGTGTAATGGTGAGGTAAATGCAAGATTGTTCATTGAGTCAATACCAAACTGTCCAGAAGAAGACACTGAATTGCTGAACGAGGTTGATTGGGCCTGTGAAGCCAAAGGGCTAGCAGTATTGAATGGATCTGGATTGATGAAGTCGTTTCCAAACAAGTTAGTTTGAGAGCCAATAGATGAGCTCAAGCGTAGATTATTAACACCCAACAGTCCAGATGCTGTATTGGATAAAAAAGGGTGAAACTGCGATTGTGGACCCGCCAGCAGCAGTTGCGAGTACAGCAGTTGTTGCTGGTATGGTGGCTGCAGAGGGTACAGTGATTGCTGGTATTGCAAAGGCTGCGGCTGTCCAATTTGATGCAGCAGTTGTTGTTGCAGTTGTTGTTGCAGCAGTTGTTGCAGTTGCTGCTGCAGGCTGAATGAAACAAACTGTTCTTGTTTTAATTCGGGGAGCGGTACTTTAAAGGGTTGAATATAGTTTTGCACACTCTCACAAAACTGTTTCAATGCCTGGAACGCAATTTGCTCTTTACGTCTAATACGAAGCTCAAGATCCAAATAGCCACCTGTAAGCCACTCCTGCATCATATCACCGTTAAATGGACCTTGTTCATTACCCGATGGGTCAATGTAAAACCACAAGATCTCACCTGGAGGTAAGAGTGCACAGCTCTGTACTCCGTTATCGGGTGCTACTGTAAGCCCCGGTGGAAGTGCAATACCCCGAGGAGGCACCAGAGCTGTGTTTAGCGACAGATGTTCTTTGACAGAGCCTGTCGGTTTCATTTCTTCGCCCAATGACAACTTGCTCATACCCAATGATGCATGGTCCAGAGAAATACCACCATGAGGCACCTTGTCCAAGTCTAAGTGAAGAATTTGTTCCGGTTTAGCCAATTTATAATTTTCATTAGAGTTGACAGGAAGCTCATTGGGCAGGTCTATGATTCGATCTTTATTCTCAAACCAAACTTGGAATACGTCACTCATGCTGTATTTTTTACCACGCTCATTGGGTGGGATAGCAAAGGTGTGATTGTTTGAGGAGCTTGCTCCCAAAGAATTGACCCGATCACCACCCGAGTCATTCATATCAGTAGAGCGGGTCGATGAGATGGAGGAGGAGTTGACAATTTCATTCCCGTTGGCCATACCGGTACTACTTTCCGGCACAGATTGGGCTTTGCGATTCCTAGCAAACATTTTCTTAAAAAGATGGGTTTTGTACAAGTAGTAGTCGTATGCAACTAGTTTTTAACGTGGAAACAGTTGGTTCAGCGACAGTTATATGAAGATGCTGTAGCTGGATACTCGAAATCTTTACCTATTTGAACGTAAAATAGGTTTGGATGCAGAAAGAGATGTTGGTAGTAGTTGGAGTGATAGGATTTGGAAAATTTTTCCAGTGACAGGAAATCGATGTTGACAACCAAAACAATATTAAATGGCCAAGGGACTCGCAGATTCTGCTATGGAAGTACAAATTATAATCATGATTGAGCACAAATCATGTACATAGAGTTAGAGAGATTTAAAAAAGAGGAGGACGGGCTCATCTTGTAATACGTCAAAGCACTTCGATCCCCCCCAGATTTTGAAAAGGCTTACTAAAAGGTTAATTGTCTGATTCTTCATCTCTTTATTTGGATTTATAATGGGTATGACTTACCGAATAATGGAACCGCGCTCTGATCAACTTAGATACTGCTCAAGACCAGCTTTTAAAGTAAAACGGCAATGCATTATAATGTGTGAAATGGTAATCTAATGGGCAAATGAGCTGACGATAATTAAATTGATGATGGATAGCTCTATGGATAAAAGTGTGACAAATAAATAATTGGTCAGGTTGATTCAATATATATAATGAATTGGCTTTAAATTATCACCTCAATGGCAAGAGTTCCAATAAATACAATAAATTTTCCACCCTATTCGTTCACCTCCACTAACATTATCTTCTCTCACCAATTACCACCATCACTATCATGATTATCATAGTTTTCTCCTAAAACCCCCACTATAAATAACCATATATTAATTCCCCCGTTTTTTAAATTCCCACCGAACGTTCCATTTCTGTGTGAAAGTCAGCAACTTGGACACCGCTCTCAAAACCACCTTTATATACATCCTCCCAATCCACCAGGGAATCTCTATTCATCAAGATGTCTTGATGCAAGCTGTCAGCAGCACCTAAAACACTAGGCTTAAAATCGGTGGCGCCCACAATCTCCAATTCCATAGTGCGCTTGATAGGCTCACCAGCACCAAAAACACGACGATACATCTCCATACGTGTTTCGTGCTGAGTCTGTTCCCACCCAGTGACGCGAGATTCCAATGGATGGCGTCCATTAATCTTGGATGCCATATTTAAAGGACCCTGTTGAGTTCTCAAAACATCCTGTAATCCAGGAGCATGTGGCGCTGCTTCACCATAACTGGTGCTGCTGATTGAGCTAGGCTGCTTGTTTTCGGGAACTAACCTCATAGACTAGAAGTTAGTATTGAGTGTTAAGCTACGTAGGCGTTTTACTTACCATCTTTGGCTGTAAAAAATGGTGTTGCCACCCAAAATATGGGAATTTTTTTGGTTCAAAAACGCTTTGGTAGAATTTACCAATGGGATTTTTAAGGCGAAAGGGAGGAATGCCCTCAAGACATGGAAAAATGATAAGAATAAGGAAATTGTAGTAATAGTAGAGAACTGGATAGACTTTGAAAAGTTTGTGGCAACTTTCTCGACTTAAAAGGAAGTTGATTCAAGTAAATATTGGATGAAAGAGAGCAAAACAGATTAAATACGTGGCGAGGAAAGAAATAGCTTAAATTAGGTATATAAAAGAGAATTAACGAAGAAAATAGTACGACAAGTTTCTTTTATTGACGTTTTGCTGATTTTAATGACTTCTCTCAGCTGAAAAGTAGCTGGATTGTGTGAACATTGATGATACTATAGAAATAATAATCACATTTAGTAATATTGGAACATGTCTCAGAGATTGACGCGAGCATATTGAAAGCTGAATTAAATATAGAAGCTTTTCCACCTTGTAATAAGAACAAAATCATAATATATCATTTAAACTTTCAGTATCATGCATGTATTCATTCATTACCCTTGTGATTTTCACCAATATTAGTATATAAGCTCAAATCGCACATTGCAACAACATCATAAAATTCGCGTATAAGGAGAAACAGTCAAATCCTCTCTATTTGAAACCATCTCAAACACAACATCAAGCCTTAAGCCATTGTGGGACCCAACTCCAGGTCTCAGGATGAATAACCTTATTGAAAGCAAGGGTTCCAGTCACCAACAAAACAAACCCTGCTGCCTGGCCAAACAGAAACTGTTCCCAACCCAAAACGAGGGCAATGATCCAAACAAGCAATGTACGACAGGTATCCACAGTTGAGCGAGCCGTTGCGGAAACACGGCTAGTAATAGATATACCAAAAAAGTTGAAGCCAGATATCGAGAGCATAATAGCCACCAGCGTGAGCTGAATCACGCTGGAGTGTGCTACTTGAGAGTACACTAAACCCACGTTGAATATCAGTTGATCAAACTCCGATGGAGCTAGGATATAGTATGCCAAAGAGCTTGCCACTAGCATTGCAATGGTGATGAAAACCAAGCCATAGAACCCTTCGCAGTACACCACTTTCAACGGCAACGCCGTGTGCAGAGCAAGAACATGCTCTTCCACCACAAACTGAGCCGATTGCACTACTTCGGCAAGAACAATGAGTGCAATACCCACCAAGAACACAGAAGATACCAGTGCAGTCTGTGGTTGCGTCGATCCACTGAGTCCAACCACCGCAACTCCAAGTGTAACCAAGGACAACGAAGCCCATTCAATGCGCGAAATCTTGCGACCCAAAAAGATCACCGAAAGCAAAGCGACGAACAATACCAACGATCCACGCATCATCTGGTAAACCAGTACCGGGGTATACACCAATCCGACATTCAAGAGTGTAGTTCCACACAAATCACAAAGGGCTAATACTGAGTACTTGCCTGGGAAATACCATACCCTGTCGTTGGCGGAGGGTGTTTCAAGCGACGTATAGTCACCGCGTTTAGAAAAGCGTGAGTGATAAATGAATTGGTACACCAATACCAATAAGAACTCCCCCAAAAACATTTGCATTGTCTGGAATGCTGGCTGATTAAAGAGCTGCATCTTCTCGGGGTCAGAGCAGTTGGCAACACATTGCTGGTCTTGGAATTTAGTGAATATCGAGTTGGCTGCGCCAGTAACAAGTGTTCCAACAACTAATATATAAGTATGCATTGTTACAGGAAGAAGTATGTTGCATATAGAAAGAGCCTTAACCTGTCAATTGTTCAGTTCTGATACCGCAAAAGATGGTAGCGCCGCGATAAGAATGTATATACAAAAGAGCCAGACAGTATGGCGGACAGATAGAGGATTAGCGTAAGAAGCCAAAAACAGAAGGGAAGTGCCATTGAAAATATGCCATAGATGGCACCAATTACATAAAGCATATGCCGTTTATTTGTACTCGAGTGATACCTATTACATGACAGTGTTGAAGAGTTCAAGAAGTTGAGATTGTTGAGAAAATAGCCTTTTTTAAGCTTTTTTCTCTTAAAAATCGCTTTTGATTTCTCTAAACCAACTGCGGTTTATTATCTCTTCTTATCTCTATCTTCCAAGTTGCTTTCTCACTGCCTCTCTTTCATCAATATATTAACCACTTTTATATTTCGATAAATTCACGTGACTTATAAGGTAAACGAGCCGCACGATGGGCATCGTGAGTGTCTACTTTAGACCAACATAGCTACCGCTAGCAATGGTCTACGAGGTTGAAAGTTGTATTAGTTGGTTGATAATCATTACAAACAACGCTATGGCTAATTTCAGCTTAGTGGGACAAATATTGGGGGAGTTATTGGCGTAATTGTAGGAAAACTTCTTTTTTAAAACTAGTATCTCTTTTAAATACACCAAATCTGTCGCTAATCTCACCAGGGAAAGACGATATGTATACTTGGCACTAGATGTATAAATAAATCCATTATGTTTATCTCCCTGCCCCCTGTAGTCCCTCTTTATCTTGGACCATTCTTACTATAGCATGCTTCTACTGCATAGGGTTACCCGCACATCACCCATCAGAACCAAACAGTATAAGGAAAATTTTTCAATTCGTACTCTCTTGATTCCTGAAAACAACAGCTGTTCCTTTAAAAACACATTAAATAACAGGTAATAATGGCTTTCGGTGCTTCAAGAGGTAGAGGCGGTCCTGCAAGAGGTCGCGGTGGATTTGGTGGTGACCGTGGTGGTCGCGGTGGCTTTGGTGGCCGTGGTGGTGGCCGTGGTGGCCGTGGTGGTGGACGTGGTGGATTCGGCGGTGACCGTGGTGGACGTGGTGGCCGTGGTGGTGCTCGCGGAGGTGCTCGTGGTGGTGCTCGTGGTGGCCGTGGTGGCGCTCGCGGAGGTGCTCGTGGTGGTGCCAAGGTCGTCATTGAGCCTCACAGACATGCTGGTGTCTTTATTGCTCGTGGTAAGGAAGATTTGTTGGTTACCAGAAACATGGCACCCGGTGAGTCTGTTTACGGTGAAAAGAGAGTCTCTGTCGAAGAGCCTGCTTCCGAGGAGGGCGCTGCTCCCACCAAGATCGAATACCGTGTTTGGAATCCTTTCAGATCCAAGTTGGCTGCTGGTATTATGGGTGGTATTGACGAGTTGGGTATTGCTCCCGGCAAGAAGGTTTTGTACCTTGGTGCTGCTTCTGGTACCTCTGTCTCCCACGTTTCCGATGTTGTTGGACCTGAGGGTACTGTTTACGCCGTTGAGTTCTCTCACCGTCCTGGTAGAGAATTGATCGGTATGGCCAAGAAGCGTCCTAATGTTGTTCCTATCATTGATGATGCTCGTCACCCTCAAAAGTACCGTATGTTGGTTGGTATGGTTGACTGTGTCTTTGCAGATGTTGCTCAACCCGATCAGGCTCGTATTATTGCATTGAACTCGCACTTGTTCTTGAAGGACCAAGGTACTGTTGTTATCTCCATCAAGGCCAACTGTATTGACTCTACTGTTGATGCTGAAACTGTTTTCGCCAGAGAAGTCCAGAAGTTGAGAGAGGAGCGCATCAAGCCCTTGGAACAATTGACTTTGGAGCCTTATGAGAGAGATCACTGTGTGGTTGTCGGCAGATACATGAGAAGCGGCTTGAAGAAGTAAGCTCTTTGAAAGACGATTTTAACCCAATGTCTTAGTATAAGCATTTTTATCTACTTTGTATAATACATTTGAATCAGAATGATTAAAGGAATATGTCCAATCCAATAGAAAAAACAGAGAAAGAACATAATTTGTGAACAGAAAGGGTTGTTGACAGATGTAGCACAAGAAACATGAAGAGAGAGACCCTTTGTAAAGATTTGGTTGTCTTCAAAATCATTTTGATTAAAGCGCTAATTTTGGAACAGCTAGTAAATCAGATCAAGTTGATATATGGCTAATCAAAAAGTAATCCACCAGTCAAACAATGAATTGTCCCAGCGAATTCTAAACAAGCCAAGTAATTACTACCGCATTGTATAATAACAAATATAGTGTAAAAGATGGAAAAGATAATGGTAAAAATGATAGGTTTAATAAACACAATTAATGTAAGCAATTAATGTAAGCATTCAATAAACACCATTAATGTAAGCATTCAATAAACACCATTAATGTAAGCATTCAAAAATGTTTGCTAAATTCTTATATAGTTCAGGAACGTATTGGCTTATCACACTAATAATGAGCAAAAATGCTAGCTACTCATTTATATTGATAGATCAGTACATATGGAAGAGATCGTTATATGCTACTTAGTAAATCAAATAAGCTCTACTTTAATATAATCGAAGTCGAATGAATGATAAAATGCTTACTTAGAAACTGTTAAAAACGAAAGTGATCAGGCGATAGAGTCAAAAAGCTGTATATTTACATCAATCAACATCGACTGGTTGATCTAACAGCTAAATGAAAATACTTCATTTGCAATACATAAATCACTTGAATGATATCACTAAAATATGACGAATATTACAATACACATCACCGAGCTCAGAAAATATCACTCAACCCAGAAAATAGCACTAAGCTCAATTTATCATCACATAGCTCACTTAATCATCATTTTCTGCTCTCTCAATTGGTCCTTTTCCCGTCTATTCCCAATATCTCCAGTATTTACTCAACAACTACAAATTCTTCCTTTCTACACTAACATATTATTCTTTATATACAAAAATATCATCCTTATCATCCTTATCATCCTTATCATCACTGTATACTTCCTTCTTTCCATACAAATTTAGCCTCACGACCTTGTTGATGGCCTCTGGATTGAGCAGAATTTATATTTCTTCGATATTTCACCAGTTATTCAAACAGTCTCGTAAAAGCTCTATTTAACACCAAAACAAACCTGTTTAATACTTAAAAGGTGCCGTTGAATATAATAGTGAGTCTATTGTGGTAATTTTGCCGTTCTTCCTATAACCATACCTCTAGCCGTTGTGGTTTTGCTTACATCTCATTGCAATTTCTATTATTAATCAAGAACAGCGCGAGAGCTAAACTTGCTACTGTTGCCCAGCATAATTGTATTGTATCAGTGCCGTTGTCTCCTATAGAACAGCTTGTGGTGGATTTTGAGGTATTTTTGTCAAAAGAGAAGCTATCTTCATTCTTGATTTGTGCTATTATTTAAGCTTTATGGAATCAGTAAGACAAGCGAGGTTAGGCCAACACAAACGATCTGCTTCTGGTGAAATAATCGAGATATCTGACGATGAAACTAGTGTTGGCGAGCAAACGAGTGAGGGTATAGAAGAAGAGATAGGAGAAAATAATAATATAAGAGAAGGCGAGAATAATAGGCATAATAATGGTATTGGCAATTTGAGTGCTAATATCAGATCAATAAGCAATGATGCCACATCGTCTATGCCTTTACTAAACAATTATGAAGCTCCGGAAATTATAGAAATTAGCGAGGGATCAGATGATGATATTGAAATAACGGGATCCAATCCGAATCCTGCTCCAATAAGATTAAATTCAAGTACAGAAGACGATGTGAGAATCATAAATGAACGGCCTGCTGAAAGGCCATTCATCCCAGCATTAGTTTATACTCCTTTTGGTAGTATTGAACTGGATGAGCCCCAGCGACTACTTGAGCCTCGGCAGCCAGTCTGGCATCCCCCACGAAGATCCGCCAGACAGAGCCAGCGACAAGCTTCAATACGCAGAGCGTCTCGCAATGCATTTTCAGGTGTTTTTGGTAATTGGGCAGCGTCCATTCCTAGCTTTTCCATGTTACAACGCATGGTCCACCAGCATGGCGAAAATACAGGCACAAACATGGCTTTGGCTGCGTCTTTGAGAGAAAATGAAATGAATAGTGTTGAAAACTCTATAATGATGCGTATAGAGCGTGAAAACGAAACCGCCTTAGATACCCGTTTATCGAATGAAAATACCTTCAACCGCAAGACCTTACAAGAAAAGCAAGCCCGAGCAGAGGACGAACAGCCAGGCTATACCAATATAATCGCCCCAGAGAACAATTTGTGTTGTGAATTATGCGGAATTGTGTTGGGCGAGGGTATACCTTCTGATTTTAAACCGGATCCACGGTACAATGCAAAATACGAATCTTATGTCCACGAGTACCAAGTTCAAGCACCATGGTTTTGCATTGGGCAGTGTTTTGAAGTGGACATCCAGCTCTCTAAGAGAGTGTTTCTTGCCCGCTGTGGACATACATTTTGCGGCCGCTGCGTAAAGAGTATTGGAAATAGGCCTAAGCGAACAAGAAGTACACCATTGGGATTTACTAATACAAATCCTGCGTTGTACGCTCCTTCCAAGTGCCCAGCTACTGGGTGTGGCAGGAAGTTCACTTCAAAGAGCTTCAACGAAATGTATTACTAGTTTGGGCGTTTTAATGATGAATATAGGGAATTGGGGATGGGCAGGTCAATAGAATATAATAATATAAAAAAAGACAAAATGTACAGTAGAGTAGAATTGAAAACCATTAAATTTTAGTCAACTCTTGCCTCAGATAAGGTCAATGGTTTGATGTTGTTTGAAAATACCGACAGTCCTGTCTTGAAACGATTGATCTTTTTCAACTTTTCACGCACCACCATCACTGGCACAGAAGATTTGGTAACCAAATAGTTGGAGAGCGAGCCTAACAAGACACCTTTGATCGCACTTTGTCCCTTTGAGCCCACCACTACAAGAGTTGGCTGCAAGTTATCAATAAGCTCTAAAATGAGATGGCGTGGGATAGGATGATGGATGATTTCTATGACAATGTGGATCTGCAATTTGGTGAGTTTAAGCAAATTGAGTACTTGAGTTTTTGCTCTATTTAGCATGTTCAAGCGATAAGTTTCACGCGCGCTTTCGCCCGAACTACCCTTTAAATGATGATTGTTATCAGTTTCTTCAATGACACAGACAATGAAAAGTACCGACCCGTCTACCAAAACCGTACCCAAACACCACTCCAAGGCAAAGATGGACTCTGGCGAGAAATCCATACAAACCAAAAACATTTTGGGCTTGACCTTGGGATTTATAAGTTGGAAAAAGTTACCACGAGTGATGGTCTGAATAACGCGCGAGTGTAGCTTGTTGGAGTCTAATTCACCTTCCTTGATGGTCTCGTTTAATTTCGAAGCAAACTCACTATCCAACTTATCCTCTACCGCTGATGTGTATGGAACCATAAAATCTTTAGAATCATCGTCTTCTTTGTCGCTTGGTTCACCAAGAGGCGACACTAAACCCAGTGCGGGGGCACTATCGGCGCTGGCAGTAGTACTAGCAGCAGCCGTGGCAGCAGCAGCAGTCCCAAGGGATCCAGCCGCAGCCGCAGCCGCAGCATTCCCACCAGCAGCACTAGTACCGTTAGTCAACGCTCCACGAGAACCATCAGCACTAGCCTTTTCCTGATGAAGAATTTTACGGCGATACGCCTGGTAATTTTCCAACTTTTGCTTACGCTCGTTTGCGTCTTGGTCCAGGCGATTCAAGTCAAGAAAATCCAGACCCGTGAGCTTGTGTTTGGCAGTAGCCAACTTATCCAAAGCACCTTTGTCTAACTCAGACCCGATATTTCTAGCATTTGCAAAAGCACGCTCATTTGCGGTGAGCTCTTCTAATTTTTTGATAGTTTGCGAGTCATTCAAGTTAGAGTGCTCCAAAATAGAGGATATCTCGTCCATTTTCTCATCATGACACGCGTAATTGGGCAATATATTACCAGTATCGTCGTACAGAAGCTTTTCGCCAGCATCATCGTCACTAATATGTTCTTCTTCACTAACCTCGTTTTGCCACTGTTCATCATTTGAAGTAGCAGTACGGTTCAGTCTTTCTCTTTCAAGCCTTTCCAGGGGATCATGGTTGGTAATAGACCATTTCAAGTCCTTGTTAAAGTCGTCATTTGATACCAGTGGCGACCGACTATTGTGTGTTGAGCGAGAGGGCGAAACTGAACGTCCACGCGAACGCAGGTGTTGCATGATATTCTGTATTTCGGCATCCAACTTAGCTTGACGGCTTGCCATAGTGAATTGTCGTTATTGATAGCTAGAGGGTCTTTTTGTAGAAGGCTGATAATAGCGAATGCATTGTAGAGGGATCCTTTTTGATATGTACACGACTATTTAACATTAGCTGACAAGTAAAGCAAACAAGTATTGACGAGGGACTTTAATGGGAAATTATTAGAGAGAGGTTCTCTAAGGAGAATATCTAGGGGGAATTATAGACGGCGGTTTTTTAGGAGTATTTTAGGTGGTAAAAGGGGTTCTTTATATGGTGTGTTTTGTATTTTTATATTGTAAGCTAGCAGTGTTTTAGTGTAGTTTGCGCAGATTAAAGGGTGGAATAATTAAGGAGAAATAGTTAGAAATGAGTTGTGGTTGGTAAATTTTAGGGAGAGCTGCTTTTTTAGGGAGAAGCTTTTGGAATATTTAGGGGGGATTTCATTGGAAAAACGAGGGTATTCTTAATTTTTAGGGAGAGGTTTTTAAACTTTAGCGAGAAATTTACAGCTCTCGTGAAGCCACTATTAAGCAAAGCAAAACACGGGATGAAAAAGAGTAACTAAATGAAGACTACTTTTACCAAGTATTTCATCACTAATGACTAACTTGTTAATAGTTGAAATCATGATGTAGAGTAAAGATTACATTGAGCAGTCATTGATTTAGAGCGACTAGTCTTTTACTCTCTGTCTTATATAAATTATTTTCACATTTACTCGAACATAAATATACTTGTTAATATCTTTAATAAATCCCAAACACCACTAATAGGCTCTTGAGAATGTACTACTGAGCTTGTAGGAATAAATTAAGCCAACCAAAAAATACAGCCTTCAACCGTATTTATGGAAAGTCCATATCTTGGTGTATTTCATGTTCAGCCATTATCAAATAGTATGCCAATTTGTTTTGTTTACCCAGTAGAAAAAGTCCCGGTCATTTTGCCAGTTAAATCGTCTTTGCACGAAATCCAGCATGAAGACTTCCCCAAGAATATGGAAATAAATATAAGCAATGAAAAGCCATTAGATATTCTCAAATTTCTATATTGAGGCTTTTTGACTTTGAATCACAGAAATTACTCTATATTCTGGGTATAGAAATATAATGAATGGTTATTAAAAAACCCAACCAATAGCTTTTATAATAATTATTTAACTGATCGTTGGTATATAGAAGTGCAACTCGATTATTAGTTCCATTTGGATTTTTACATTTTATAGTATTGTCTTTTGCCAATTAGCTGAATTTTAGGCTTTATTGATGATGAAATATTGTAGCCCGAAATAAGAAAGCTTTATGGACTATATAATATGTACCAAATAGATTTTTCCAGTTACAATAAGTTATTCTAAACCTTTGTACATGAATTGCTTGTTTTTATAGTTTTATAACGACCAGTATATTACAAATAGCTACGGTGTTTCAATAAATCGCTCGTTCAATTCAACAGTTGATCATTTATTGACTACCGCAGAAAAATTTATATATATGATAATATGCTATTATACCTAAGCAGTATATTGAAATCTTCGTCTTAGACATTACTTCGAACATAGAAAATTCTTCAACTGCCTTTCACTTCCAGTCAAATATGTCAAGTGGTAAACAAGTATATTGCATTCCTACTAGACACTCGGAAAAGCTGTAAAGTATATCGATTTGGCTGAACATTCTTCAACGTAGATTTTCGGACCATATAGCGGCGCCAATATATTTTAAATGCAACAAATAAAGTTCGATCTAATGACAATGCAAAATAAACATAATTGAAGCTTGGGTGGCATGTTTTCAAATACAAACTTCAAGTATAGTTTTAGAAAATAATAATTGAAACTGTTTCACTTCTCTGTTTTAGTTTTTATCATCATAAATTTTGTGATTAACTTGGATGCTATATTATCAAGTTACATTTATACAGCAAATATTTGATATAAAAAGGTGTATGACCTAGAATATTCTACCAAACAAACGGCCTTTATTGAAATGGTGTAAAGTGAAGTATCAATTATCAATAAATCTATAATTCACTCGTACAAAACCGGGAGTATAGTCAGGATAAACCATTGGTGACTTTCGTATCCTATATTATTGGGAGGTGATACCGTGCTCTTTATCTTTTAAAGATGGACCATGTAACGCCCTTCAACAATCTCTATCAGTCAACAAACTCAACTAGTAAATTAGCTCCCGAACGCAATTCGGGAACGGTTGAAATAGAGCCGGTACCAAGCTCCACCAATTGTTTAGGAAAAGGCTGCACAAGGTCAAATCGGCGAGCGAAAAGCTCGTAATAGTTGTCGCAGCTGATTTCATCTAGATGCTCTACATCTGATTCAAATTGTGTTTCGGGGGTTTCCTCCGCAAAGAGGTGTATCTCAACCAACAAGTAAAGACTTTTTACAGAAATGTTCTCACTAACACACGCCACAACACGATTTCCACTTGGAAGTTTAATTGCAAGACGCACAGGCTTTTCACCCGACTTGGGCGAAATAGCTTCAGCATGAGAGCCCGATTGATGGGCATTTGCAAGAAATTGGAAACGTTTTTGTTCCAATTGCTTTGCGCGGCGTTTTGCCTGATCTTGTTTGAGCAGTTCCGTATAGGCATCATCTTGCTGCTGTTTTAAAAGCCGAGCAAATTCCTGCTCTCGCTTATCAGCTCTAGATACCACTAATTGCGGATTGTAACGCTCAAGTGCATTTATGTTTATGACTTCAAGCATTCTACTAACCAGGCCACCACGAACAACACCTCGCCAACAAACCAGCATCAGCGCAGCTGTGTGAGGAGAAGATGATACATTAGCCGCAAGCATAACAACGGGCGAGCGACGAGCCTTGTAAGATCGTGCCACCTCCAATGCTTGTGGATCAGATTGAGGCGCACCAGTATAGATCAATGTTTCGGGATATTTTCCATCATTTTTGTTAAAAAGGAAGCGAAACTGGGGATCAGATAACACTTGTAGAAGAAACTCACGTCCCTGGCGGGAGTTGTGGACCAATATTATTAGTAACCAAGAATAATTTTGTCGGGCCTCATAATGTAATTCATTAAAACGATCATCATAAATGTTATACTGAGTAAGTAATTCATCATCTAGCTCTTCAGAGTCATTTATTTCACTCTCATGGTTATCGTTTATATCCTTTTCTTTATTTATATCCTTTTCTATATTAATATCCTTTTCTTCATTAATATCCTTTTCTTCATTAACATTCCTTTCTCCATCGGCGTTATTTACCTCGCTTTCTTCACTTTTCATACTCCCTCCCTCCTTCTCGTCTATTCCATCAACCTCCTTTGTTTCTAGCAATTTGCGCTCTTCCACCATCAAACGAAGAAGCAGCTTGGCTGAATACTTGCTATAATCAAACTGATTTGAAAACTCATTCTCTACAAGATTAAACCCGGCCAAATAACGCAATGCCAGCCAAAGAAGCTGCCAAAGCTTCAGAGGAAAAACAAGCAACCAGATCCAGAATGGTTTGGGTGAAAGTTGCGTATTGACGTTGGCACATCGCGACAATTCAAGTTGCCATCCATCCGATATAGCTGGTGCTCGAGGCAAGCGAGTAATCATGCTATCAAGCATGAGTTGTTGATGGAGGTTCAACGGCACATTAGCATTTTGCGGAGGCTCATGTGTAGTTTCTTCAACAGGAATAGCCGCAGACTGCTTCACCGTCTCAAACTGTGTATCCAAGTACACAGAAAGTGCATTGTTAAGGTCATAGTTGTTGATAGCAAGAAGGGAAAGTATATCCTGGTCGTTTTCCGTGGAATCAATACCCGAAATCAGTTTAAATTCTAACACAAGCCTGTCCTGATCGTCAGACATGGTTTTTTTAGCACAATTATCCGATTCTTTTGATTATATTTATAGTACAAGACCGTGTACTGGTTATGGAAGAAACGTGTTCGTTTTCTTTGGTGAAAAATGTTAAAAAACCCGGGGTTCAAATACTATCTTCGTTCAGCGTTTGTACACTGAATAATCTTAAAATGACTATTTTAAAGCCACAGTATATACCTATAGAGTACATAAAAAGCTATGGATATATATGATAATTTGCTCTATCTAACAGGCTTTTCAAAATTCTCGTATGATCTCTTTTGAGGAAATAGATGTTTTTATGAGCACTTCAATTATAAAGAGTTGTAGGAAGTCTATCCTTTATAATGACTAGATGCCAGGAAGCTATGCCTTTGCCAACAAAAAAATAAAGAGATAATGCTCTATATACTCAGAGAAGTATCAAGGTTTTTTAGGCTTTTGAATTTTATAAAAATATATTTAAAAGTGACTATGAAGCCTGTTCATGTGAATAGGCAGAATGATTACGTGGTAGAAAGATTAAAATACAAAAGGAATACAAGAGTAGTTTTAAAGATTGAATAACTTTTGCTTGTGTATTCTCTATTATTGTATAGCTACTCTTTTCTGGTGCTTCAGAGTTGAATTGTACTAGTGAAGTTTGAAGTTGGGTAGTCGCAATATTTGTTGTTGGAGGGTTTTTATAGTGATGTTTCGTGCACATACCCTCAAAGTGGAATGATTATGATATGTTGAAATGTTTATGCTAAAACAGAGCTCAATCATAAAGCATTTGCTTGGCTGGACTTTTCATAAATGGTCCGAATATTTTAACCAACAGTAATACATTGATTGGAAATTTCAAGGTTTAGTCAGAATGACATAATCAATTACAAGCCAGCTTTCTTTTATAAAGAGGCTTTACTATGTGTCTTCCAGTATCTTTATTGCTTTGAAAAAGAAGATGGTTTTTTTGTTTAGAATGATACTGGAACCCTGCATCGAATTTTGCATCCAAAAGTTCTAATTTGTATCCAAAATTCATAAACAACCCAGAAGGTAGTTATAAGAAGAGTTTTGGATAGGTTGAGCTTGAGAATAGATTATGGGCTCTCTCAGATGCTAGAATGTTCAGTAGGATTGGCATATCTTTATGAATTGCAATATGTGCTTTAAAGGTAACGATATCCTCAGAGAAAAAACTGTATCCATTTCATGCTTTAGGCTATGCAAAATGTTTTTGGAATAACTTGTTTAATTACTACCTCCTGGCTGTTGTTTAAATATATACAACTTTTAAACTAACTGAATAATTAGTCATTACCAGAGCATTTGATTCGTCAATAAATTCAAAAAAACCACACAATGCCTTAGTGAGATTGAATGGTAGAGTAATAAGTTTTTTAGAATACCATAAACCAAGCTATAATCCCCAGACAAAGAACTCTAACCAAAAATGGATTGTCTGCCAATGTTGCAATGTTGCAAATAGAGCGAAAAATGACCCCAGTGCAAATTTTGGCCAGACACAATGATACCAATAATGCTTTTAGAAGTCAAGTAAGATTACATATTTAAACAAGGGAGATTGCCTCAAAAGACGGTATATGAGTATAGATATGCTCTAATGTTACCAAGAATAGCGAAAATCTGTGCCTAAAGGGCCCATGGGGCAAAACTGTAGCGCTAGGTTTTAGCTAAATGGCAAATATGTTTCAAATCAGTTCATGTTACAGTTTATCTATCTGAAATGCCTGCAAAATCTGCTATTACTAATGTGATATCAAATAGCTTGCCATATATTTGCAGCTGATTAACAATAGGAAAGATCGAAATCAACAATTGGAATATAAATGATCATAAGTATTGTGATTCCTTCGTATAAAGATGTAAATATGTATAGAAGGCTTGAAATAGAAGACATTGAAATGTCGCTACTTTTTTCAAGAAAGATAATTTTTATATTAGGGTAAAATAAGTCATGTTTGATTGATTTCATACTCAACAGTAATTGCTGAAAGTTTTTAAATGTATTTAAAATGTTGAGTCTTATGAAATGTCAGGTATTGGTATCTTTTAGAATCTATTTGACTTATCTGAGCTGTAAACTTGATAAATTAAAGGATAATATAGTTTTTGTATATTCAGCACTTTTAAAATGTGCTGATGATAGTATTTGTTAACTCAAAAACCTAAAATAATGATAGAATGCAAAAAGATAGTGTTGAAACTAGTTTTTTAATTTGCAATACATATAGCGTAATTTATTTAATATATCGGATGACCTTATGTTTGACTGGTTAGGTGAAAATTGAACTGGGATACAAATAAAATATATTCGTGAATAGTACATATTTGCAATTTATAGTTTTCAACAACATGCCGCGCTTAATATAGTTAAAAATGTATAAAGCTGACTCCAGTGTTATAATACTTTTGGTTAATTTTTAACCGAAAAAAAACCAATAAAAGGCGTGTTAAAAACATGCCCTGTATTGATTCATTTATAGTCCCCAATACTATTCCCAAAATGCTACAATTTTGGTTTCTTTCATTAAGATCCTTGTGATACTCCCGCTTAAAAAGTAGCTTACAATAGCAAAAAGTCTTGATGATTATAAATTTGCATAAGTGCTTGAACTAGTATTCAAGATTAAACAGTATCCATATCGAAGTGTACTTTTTCACCTGGGTAGTTTTTCTAATGTTTTAGTGCCATCAATTTACGATAATAGGTACTTGGTTAAAAAATTTTTGGGTATTTCTACATTGCTGGCCTTACCAAAAAATGTTCACTAGAGTCTTGAATGTTTCAAATAACAAGTTTGGCACAACTAAAGGATAATATATATGTATATGAGTTTGCGTAATGTCTCAAAATATAAAACCTGCAACCAACAGTTAGTAATTGTCTATATCAGAGCAACAAAAGCATATTCGTTTGTTGTAAATTCAAAAATTGAGTCTAAATGAATCTAGTTAGTTATAAAGCCCAAGGCTTAGTTGAAAGTTTTGTAATAAAAATATAATGCTCTAAAAATTGCAAAGAACTCAAGCGCCGAAGTTTTAGGCCCGAAGCTATTGGTTTAGTCGGCAAACGCCAATATAGAATTTTCGTAAAATATTGCCTAAGTCCTTACATGCGAAATTTGATCAACTGTTCAAATGAGTGCTGTATGAAAGGAACTATTTCAAATCTATAATCAAAATACCTAGTGAAGAATTTCAGTGTTCAGTATAAAACTTTTTGCTTGGTCTTTGGAACTAACCAGTACTTGATACACAAATGCGAAACTGTCATGAAAATATTACACAATTAGGTCTAAAACTTAAAAAATTGTACAAAGACAGGTTAAGATATATTCTCTATATCCAATAAACGCTTTTGCTTATCACTGGCTATCAAGCAAAGCTGCTAATCTACAGATTTCCCGTAAAAAATTCGAAACATTTATTTTCCTGAGATTCCCAAACACTTCTTTTCCTGTTTCAGTACTAATTTCATATGTATTGTACGAATGAAATAGCAAAATCCAAGCCATATTTGAAGAATGTGGATTTCAAGTTATTTTAAAGGCTTCAAATGCCACAACGGTCAATTTCAAGTAATTAAAATTGAGCCCTTGTGCATAAAAAAGACAAAAGCCAGCATGGAATTTTCTACTGTAAGAAATGCAAACAAGATCTTTTTCAATACTTAGCAGAACTCTTCAATAAGTTGCTGTTTCTACCAAAGCAGCAACTATACGTAGGAAAGTATACATGTAAATACAGCAGATATGACTGTAAAATTATTTTGCGCAATTCAACATGTAACAAAAGTCTGAAATTGATCTTATCCAGTACGAATCAAAAGCTACCGTCAAAGCCACAACAAGAAATATAATAGAAGTTTTCATCAAGCAATTAGATTCTTAATTACATGTGCTGAGTGCTATAGAAGCAAGTAGTGTATATAAATATACGATACTCAATATACCTGACAACATACCAAATAGGCAAAGCTTTGCCAATATACTTTACATTAGTTGAAAGTTGATGATTACGATAAATAGCCCATTTCACATCCACTTGACAGGACAAAACAACACGCTCTACTATTCATTGTGCGTGGCTGTAAACAATATGTAAAAAAAAAGAAATAACCAGGAGCGAGGGTGCCACTATGATTATCGATAAGTGACAGGGCTTCCTCTGTACAAATATTATTCAACAATAGGATTTGCTTTGTGATAATTATCGATTCTATCTGATATACCTGATTAGGTTTATTTGTTTCCTGTTTCTTGTTTTTAATTTCGCAAAAAGTGAATTTTAGCTTCAATATGGAGGACATATATTGGTAGATAAATGTTTGATGGGAATATAAGTTTTGAATAAGGTATCAAACCTGTAAGTAAAAATTCAATAAGAGTTAACTCATTAAATGGTGATGCGGAGGCACTGATTGATTACCAGGCATTATAAATGCCTTAGTTAGCATTTGAAGATATAGGGAAAAAAGTAATATTTTTAGATATACCATACATCACCAGAGTATCAACTATGCTCCTGTTGAGAAAGTGAGCCAAAATATGAGAGTAAAGAGCTAGTCATGAAAACCCGAAAAAAAGTATGCTAATTGAATAACCTATGATACTGTACTAATATTAAAGGTACAAAGATTAGTTCAAGTATAGATTTTGCTAATACTAGGAAAACTATTTCTTTAGGCTAGCCAAAAGATTTATTGAAAAGAGAGTCCCGTGTGAACAATTGTGGTAAAGACGTATCAAATTTCTTGAAAGTGTTACTATCGAAGTCTTTAATATAGCGATATATACATACGCACAATATTTTGTTTAATGCGACTATTTGTTAGGAATTATTTGATTGTCGACCGGAAGAGGGTCGAGGTATGCCCCATATTTACAGCTATACATATACCGTAATGTAACCTGAATTCTGGTATTTTTCAAATTAATATCTTCCACTAGGCGCAGTTATACAGGCATATATTCCGCCAAAAATCCCAGTAATTTGATCACGATATTCTCCATTGGTTTATTGGTATGCTCGAGGGAAGCAGTGATTTCTTTTATACTTGAGCAAATTATAAAGTTGTTCAAACGCTGCTATTTAATATTTTGCAGATAGGAAGGATTACATTACAAGCCACTCAATGCTCAAAATAGTTTATCTAGTTGTAAAAGACAATACATAAATAAAACATCATCTTCTTCTTATACATGTTAATTCAAAATTATTTAGAATTCCTTGCGAGGCACTTTCAATTCCATTAGTTATTTGAAAAAAAGCTATCAAGCCATTTTAGTAGAGAATTTCTTATTTTGCAACTTATTTTGAATCAAGATGTATGTTTGTTTGATAAACTGAAAAAAGTATTGAATATACTTTTCACTTCAAGTATCATTGCATTTTGTTAGTGAATATAAAATCCCACGTTAATTTGGACAGTGATAAACTTTGTTAATCAGTTAGAATTGAAATTTATTAATACCCAATTATGGAGCTTCTCAATCTTTCAAATAAAGATTCAAGCATTCTAAAAAAGATATTTGATCCACCAATAAAAGACATCGTACTTTTCATCAATTAGGATACCTAGAATGTTTAAAGGACTATAATATATATGTTCACCCAGTATATTACACTTAGTGAATAAAACTCGTATAGAATTATTAAGAATCTACCCAAAGACTATTTTAGCATTATAAAGTGTCGCGTACCATCTCTATTTAAGAATCCTTAAATATCGTGGAACGTTTTGTGTCAAGTGTTTAGCTTCAAAAGCATAGTTTTAAGACTTGGAACAATTTTTAAATAAAAGGGAAACAGAACAAGAGATTCCATTTTTGAACATAATGCGCCATAGATAGAAGTATTGTTTTTGAGATTATGTTCTACTTCTACCAAATATCCGGGTTTGATAAAACTAATCTATTTTTAGTAAGTAAACTGTTGTGTTTATAATGGGAAATAGCACAACAACCTCTTAAGAACAAATTTTAGTGGATAAAATACAGTAAATAATCTTGTCTTGGTTTTATAGCGGTTTTGATCTCGATAAAATCAATTTAATTTCTGACACCCAATTTTACTGCAAAAAGAACAATAAATATTGAGAGGGCTACTATAACCTTTAAAGTTAACCAGAAAAGTCTGTTTAGGGAAGTTTGTTTTCAATAATTATTATTGCTACTTAGGTGATCTCTATACTATTTTTTGTTTGTATCGCAGCTAGTTTTATTCATAAAAATTTTATTGAGAGGTCTTCTACGTTTTAAGAAACCATTAAATACTAAACAGCAGTAACCATCCATAAGTCTTCAGTAAATATTTATCTATTAGAAAAGAAATCATTATTGAGTATCAAACAATATTTGAGAGATTAACAATTAACAAAGGTGGTACATTATTACACTTTGGCCAAGTTAATGCCAGTTTGAGTTTTATGCCAACACTGAATTTAGAATTTAGCATATAATAATTGAAATGCCCTTTTTTGGTTTCTTATCAGACCAGGATAATTGAAACTGTCAAAATATTCGATTATTTTGTTAGAATTTGTCTTTTAAAATATACAAAATAGCAGAGGTTCCATTAGAAATTCAGTGCTTTAGAAACATATAACTGCCAAAAAATCTCTTAGAAACAACACAAAAAATTTATACATTAGGTTTAAGTTATAAATACCAGAAAAATGAAATAACCAACCGTGCTCTACAGGTTCAATATTATATTCATATATAATTAAAAATATCCGAAAACCTTGAGACGAATACATAAGCTCAATTTTAATTTTAAGTCATTTTCACCTAGAGAGCTTTAAATAAGCCATGGTTCGAAGAGGAAACCTAAAAAGCTGATAAATATAATTGGGCTAAAGCAGTTCTTAATCTCAATACAGAGGTTTTTGCTGATGATAATATGTATATCGTATTGTTTTCAGAACAAAATCAAAACATGATCCAGATCAATTAACATTTAAAAATAACATACTCTAAAGCCTTTTTCCCTTTATATTTTGGGAAAGAGAGAGTAGGTACTAAAGAAAAATCTTCTTTTATTTATTATTTTCTTGAGAGTTGATACTTTTAGATGTATAATGCCATTGAAAAAATCAGTCAGTGTTTAGAAAGAGTGCTTCTTTTTGAGCTGCAATTATTAGAACTAAATAATAATCTTTGAAAGTTATTTGAAGTTCAAGGATTTCATAAAAGAGATTGAATTGCAAAGGTTTTAAAGTTATTAGAGTTTTCAAGAGGTGTTTACCTGTTCATATAGCAAAAACCATAAATAGTTGCAGTGGGAATTAATAAAATTGAAAAAGATATTTGGTTTTCTAAAAATGATTCCAATATGGTAAAGCTTGAAATTGTACATGATGATAAATATCAAAGGAGAAATACAGCTTTGTACTAAATGATTGTAAATATTATGGATGGTTATAAAAATGATAAATTATTGATAATAGATGAAATAAAATTGATCGATTATCTAAAAACTCCTTCCTTTATTAAAATGCAATTGATTCAGATCGACTTTTCATAATTAGCTCTAATGTAACAGTCATTAGACCCAAGCTCATGAATTGGTATGATGATAAGTAATAGCTCAAATGTTATATTTCTAGGTAGCAAGCAATCTAGTATACATATCAATCATGCATTTTGTATAATATACTTCAAAGTTAGAAATAACAATAATGACCAACCTTGTTCATACGTCCCCAAAGTTAAAAACCGTGAAGATAACATAATACATCATAATTAATCAAAACTTTCTTATATATACTGCGCCACTTGATAAAGTATATAAACAGTACCCCCTTTATCATTCTAATAAAAGGTCCAGCATGGCTTGATAAGTATTTATTTACACGTAAACTCAGTTAATTGTTTTAGTTAAGAGTTGACGGACAATAGTAAAGAAATACTTCCTTAAAGAGTTAGTGATAAAAAAAACATACTTTATGATTTTAAAGATGCAGTATGTTAAAAGACAGAAGTAAGCGAGTAAATTTTTCAATAGTCATTATTTAATTTGACACACAAACAGAATCGAACAAATGGGGTGGAAACTTCCCAAATGAACTATTGTAATAAAAGTAACAGCCTATTATTATATTTCACCTTTGTTCACAATAGGCGACGAAAGAAATGTGGCTATTAATGTTAGATTCATTTTCAACAATCATTATAATGCATACTAATTCCTCGCTTATTTCACAATTTTTTTATTCCACCCATTTTTTTGTTTGTTTTTATAGAACTAAGAAATACTAATTCACTTTAAATCAAACTCTAAATTGTTTCCACTTCGGTTTGATTCCTTTGTGTCAAGCTGTTTTATTCTTCGCTCAAGAGATAGCATCAAATTAGGGAACATGACATCACATATAAATATCATTAAAGCATGATTTTAATTACTTTATTTATAGGATTAATATAATATACAACTACAAATTATATTTTTGAAAATTTAGTGTTTGTATAGTGTCTGTATAATGTCTGTGTAGGGTCTGTATAATGTCTGTCTAGTGTCTATGTAGTGTAATCTCTGTCTGCGGTGTCTTAAATTACAATTTCTTTAAAATGCAATATTCTTTAAAATGCAATATTGTTTAAAATGCAATATCCTTTAAAATGCAATATCCTTTAAAATGCAATGTCTTTTAAAACGCAATATCTTTTAAAATGTAATATATCCCCCATTTATGTCCCTGTACTACCTCCTGCCACTTCTTCGCTCCCCCACCTCTACCTAAATCCAGTGTGATTTTCACCCCATGTTCTACCCATATTCTACCCCCCCCACTTAGCCCTCCACTCATTCCCCCACCCAGCCCCACTTCCTTTTTTTCTTCGGTTCTCTTCAATATAATATTTCAATTTTGCTTAAAATAGAACTAATTACTCCGGCGAGACAAATTGGGTTCCTCCGAGGCATTTCCGAGGGCTCTAATCATTGGATCCTAAACCAATACCAAGTACCTGTCATGTGATAAATTCCGGAATGTGATTCTCAGCCATGAGCACGATGTGGGGGAGTATGGCCTAAGGAGCGACAACGTTTTTATAGTAAGGTGATGGGAATATTATAACTAGTACCAACTTTGATTCTGTGCATGGATTGTAGATATGTATAAATTGTGACTTCTTTTGTTCGTAACTTTCGCTTAAGAGAACATTTCATCACCTTTGCTGCTTCCATCACCTTTGCAATTTTCACCTTTGCAATTTTCACCTTTGCAATTTTCACTTTTGCAATTTTTTACTATTGTCATCATCTCTATCATTATGCCTACAATAGTTATCATTTTCACTGTTTTTTTCATAATTCTCACCATTGATACCTGTTACACTACTCATCTTCAATCGAATCCCCCATGTCATTACATCTTCTTCGCAATAGTCTCTTTTTTTAATTCTGATTGGCCCATTGTTATTACTATTGCTTTAGCAATTGCTCCTCGGCACGTCTGTAGTAAATATAAAAAACCCAAAAATTTTCCATCATCTTGAGCGAGCCTTTATGGTCAATATGTCTCGTATCTTTTCATCACGGGCCTTTAAGGTCGCATCAGGTCTCGCAGCCGCTGGTGCGAGTACCATTGTATATTTGGACTTTATTCGTTCACCAGTTATACCTCATCAAGAAGACTCTTATAAGCCATTGGTAAAGCTGACTGCTAAACCTCCCGCCACCAGATCAGAATTGATCAAGAACTTGGAAAAGCAGTTTGATGTGTTGATTGTGGGTGGAGGAGCTACAGGAGCAGGTACTGCACTTGATGCTGCTACTAGAGGATTACTGGTTTGTCTTTTGGAAAGAACTGATTTTGCCGCTGAGACCTCTTCCAAGTCAACTAAAATGGCTCATGGAGGTGTACGTTACTTGGAGAAGGCTATTTTCCAGTTGAGTAAGGCTCAGTTGGACTTGGTAATTGAAGCATTGAATGAACGTGGTAATATGTTGCGTACAGCTCCTCACTTGTGCCTGGTTTTGCCAATTATGATTCCAGTCTACAAATGGTGGCAAGTTCCTTATTTCTTCATGGGATGCAAGATGTACGATTGGTTTGCTGGTTACCAGAACTTGAGAAGTTCTACTGTTTTTTCTAGAGAGAGAACCGCGGCCTTTGCGCCTATGATTGATGACTCAAACTTGAAAGCTGCTTGCATCTACCACGATGGTACTTTTAACGACGCTCGTATGAACTCCAGTTTGGCTATTACTGCCGTAGAAAACGGTGCCACTGTTTTGAACTACTTTAACGTGGATCAATTGGTTAAGGAAAACGGTCAAATCGTTGGTGTCAAGGCTACTGATTTGGAACTGGGTGAACAATTTACTATTAACTCCAAGACCGTGGTTAATGCTACTGGTCCCTTTGCTGATAAACTTTTGGAAATGGACGAATCTCCTGATGGTAAACCCCCCAAGGAAGAACAGGCTCCCAAAATGGTTGTTCCTTCCCTGGGAGTCCATGTTGTGCTCCCCGAATACTACTGCCCGCGTGATATTGGATTGCTTGACCCTTCAACCCTGGATGGCCGTGTGATGTTTTTCCTCCCATGGCAAGGTAAGGTCCTTGCCGGTACTACTGATACTCCCTTGACCAAGGTCCCCCAAAACCCTGTCCCCACAGAGGAAGATATTCAGGATATTTTGAAAGAGTTGCAAAAGTATATTGTGTTCCCTGTTCAACGTGAGGATGTATTAAGTGCCTGGTGTGGTATCAGACCTTTGGTTAGAGACCCCCTGAAGTTGCCCAAGGGCAAGGACGCCAAAAGCGCCGGTACCCAAGGTTTGGTTAGATCTCACTTGATTACTGTATCCCCCTCAAAGTTAATTACAATTCTGGGTGGTAAATGGACTACTTACCGTGAAATGGCCGAGGAAACCGTTGACACTGTTGTTAAGGTCGGAGGCTTGAAGGCCAAACCCTGTGTCACTAATGAAATTTTGCTCGTGGGAGGAGACAACTACTCCAAGAACTATTCTGCTCGTTTGATTCACGAGTACCATATCCCTCTTAAATTGGCAAAGCATTTATCTCACAACTATGGTTCGCGCTCATCCATTATTTTGGATTTGTATCTCGAGCTGGACTACAACAAGTTGCCTATCACCTTGGCAGCTAAAAAGTCATTCACTCCCTCCGTCCTGGAGGCCTCAGCTGACAACCAGTTGAGCTACCAGCTGTTTGACGAGCCATTCACCATTGCTGAGCTTAAGTACTCTTTGAAGTATGAGTACATTCGCACACCAATTGACTTTTTGGCTAGACGTACCCGTTTGGCATTCTTGAATGCACGCGAGGCATTGAGCGCTGTTGACGGTGTGGTTGAGATCATGAAAAAAGAGCTCAAGTGGCTGGATGATTATACTGAAAAGATGCGCAGCCAAGCCAACGACTACATTGGACAAATGGGTATTTCTCCAAACAAATTTAACGTGGAGGAGTTTGTGGTACAGTAGATCTTTAGCACAAGCAACGTCCAAAGAAAAGAGCGCACGAGGTGTTAAAGCGAGGATGGCGCAACAAAAACTGTTTTGGTGCAAATACATAGACATTCTATATTCAAAGTACTCAGCATGTTTGAGCTAGATGGCACATTACCGGAACTCAACCACAGTCTGAGTATAAAATAGATTTATATACACTTTAATCATTTGTATTATTGTTTAGCTAATATTGAAGGTAAACTTTTGGTGATGGAAGGCAGGTGGGCTGATTTAGTAGGAAATCAGGCAAAGGCTGAGCTAGGCTTGTGATTACAGCCATTGCAGATTGATTTTATTTGTTTAGCGGCTATTGAGAAGGCATTTAGCATGCTTGACACACTATTCTCGGTCAAAGCGCACAGAAATGATCCAAAGATTTGGCAGGTGGACTGTCTAATAAATAAAACGGACCCGAAAGCTATTGTTTCAATTCACCAGAAAGATATATAAGTATCACTACGCTTTGAAATCATATTGTAAGTAATTGATAGCCCTTTATACCTTTTATATCACTAAATCTCTGATGTTTTCGTAGCTCTATACTACCTATCACTCAGATTCCAGTCAACTACTGTTATCTGCCAGTTCTCTTGCTATATATCAATTATCCTCTCTTGTACCTTTTGCTCTCTGTATTCTTTACATTTGCTCTACAGAACCCCAAATTCCACCATAACAACCCGCTCTCTTTGCTAGTTAACGTAAAATCACTTGTTTTGCGAGATAGACGTAGTCTACGGCTCTATTTCTACTATTTTACCGGTATACGTTCCCTATTTTGTTATACAATCTCACCATTTGGTGTCGTGGTGCCTTTTTTCTGTTTGATCTGATGGTCAAAAATCATAACTTGGAGGACTAGTACCCATAACCAAGGCCATGTCACACCATGACCACGAGCACTCCCACTCGCAGGGCTATTCCCACTCACCCTTACATAATGAAGTCGTTGACGATGATATGATCATCAAAGAGAGTAGATTTAGCTCTATTGCCAACCCTTTCAACAGCTCGCCAAAGGCTAATACTAGGACCAACCAGCTGTTTACAACGAGCCAAGTGCCAGCTCAATTCGGATCTATAACAACTCGCATTACAGAGGAACAACCAGTGTTTTCGTCTTTAATTTCCACGCTTCCGGTGTTGGTTGCTGTTCCTATTATTTTGTTGTCGTGTTATGCTGCTCTAGCTCACGAATGGGCGTTGGTTGAACAGATCCATTTGCTGATATTCCTCGCAGCAATGTTTTGGAACCTTGCAAAGCTTTTACTGATGCTTACTCGTGTAGGGGGAGGGCGTGGTTTGACTCCTCTGGCGCTGGCTCAGGTGAAATCGCCGTTAAAATGCATGGTGATTATTGGGTGCTGTGCTCTTGTTTTAGGGTCAGCTACGATTTTGCTGCCTACTCGAGTTGGGTGTGTGTCATTGGGACTTTACGTAAATCCATACAACTTGCATACGCCGATCTCGTTGTTGCTTGATCTTTATATGGGATACTCGGCTGATAAAAACTATTCGGTTGTGCTTGGGATATTGCTAGGTTATCTGTCTCTCGCGTTGAGCGTGTATGTGATGGGTCCATTGGTTTCGAAATGGCCTAAAAGCACATCATCGATGGACAGTCGAGTGCTGGTGGGTGTGGCTGTGTACTCGGGTTTAATGGTGTTAGTTTTGGCCTCATCCAAGGTTTTAATCAATGCTTCCAAATTTGTGGGTGTTTTCATTGCTGCTTCCATCGTATTCCTAGTGGCTGTACAGGCAGCAAACTTGCGTCGTCTGAGAGCAGTTGCAGGCTTGCTTGCTTTTATTTCAATGCTGTTGGAATACGTAGCGAGTCCAATAAAGATCTTTAACTTATTACTGGTGGTACATTTAGGTTTGCCTTGGTTTATTCGGGCTGATCCTGTACAACTACCCGAACCCCAGGAAAGCTCTACGAACTCCGACTCCACTGGTGCCATTATCAAAGACTTATTGGCACACCGTGATACTCGTGCTATATTCAACTTCTTGTTGCTTAATACTGCTTTTATGTTTGTTCAGCTACTTTACTCGTTCCGTTCCAAGTCCTTGGGGCTCTTGTCTGACTCTTTGCATATGGCTCTTGACTGTGCTTCATTAGCATTGGGTTTAGTAGCTGGAATACTTTCAAAAAATGCAGTTAATGCTAATGGTAAATTCCCATTTGGTCTTAAAAATTTTGAAATACTTGCAGGTTTTACCAATGGTACACTTTTGGTAGGTATTAGTGGAAGCATTGTGTTTGAAGCAATTGGTCGTCTTTGGAATCCTATTGTCTTGCAAAAAACAAATGAGTTAATCGTAGTATCAGTTTTGGGGCTTTTGGTTAATTTAGTGGGTATTTTTGCATTCAATCATGGGCACGATGGTCATTCACATGGTCATTCACATGGTCACTCGCATGGCCATTCACATGGCCACTCTCATGGCCACTCGCATGATCATTCTGAAGGCCATTCTCTGTCGGATGCAACTGACTGTGAGGGTGAAAATGAAATGAATGACAATATGAGAGGTATATTTCTTCATATATTAGCTGATACTTTGGGTTCGGTAGGAGTTGTATTGCTGACGATTTTAACTAAACTTTTTCATTGGAATGGGTTTGACCCAGTTGCCTCTATTATTATTGCAATCTTGATTTTTTTATCCGCGGTGCCATTGATAAAGTCAACTGCTTCAACATTATTACTTAAGCTCACAAACGACAAAGAGATAAATGTTCGCGATGTGTTGAATGATCTTATGCATATCAAAGGCGTGAAGTCGTTCACCACACCTCGATTTTGGCCTACTTCTTCCAGCTCGATATATGGCTACGTGCATGTGCAAGTTTACCGTGGAGAAAACAGTATTCATATCAAGCGTCAAATAACCTCGCTTTTTGAAGCAGCTCATATTGAAGCAATCGTGCAACTTGAAAATGACTACGATGACTGCTGGTGTCGTGAAAATAGCGAAATAAGTATTATTTGAGCAGAGCACATTGATAAACATTTGAACAAGCAATGAAAATAATAACAAAAAACGCTCTTCGAAGGCGCTTAATAGTATTTTCATGTTGAGAGTAATCAAAACAATTTACTTGATACGTCTGAAATATAATTATGAAACTCAATTATAGATTACAATCAAGATATACAACAATAGAGTTGAATTACCGAAAATAATCATGGGATACAACTTTGAAATACTTATAAAACACAGCAGTGAACCCGTTTTCCAAAATTGCTGTTGATACGCATTTGCATTTAGATTTTAAACACTTTGAATATTAGACCGAGACAAAATTATCAAGAGCTTGTGGCATTATCTTCTGGGCTCGAGTTAATGGGTGCGCTCAAGACCAATGCTTTTTTAACTATTTTCAAAGAACTTTAATTGTTCTTTAAAGCTTTGACTCAGATGATTTGGTATGTGAAGTATTGACAATGTTTCTGGGTGTAAAAAATGCTCTAGTTGACATTGTCTATTATCAGATAATAGCCTTAAAAAATGCCATGATGACAATTGGCTGTCATTCCAAATACTCCATAAAAGCTATTGGTGTCCCCAAAAATCCAATTTCCACTATTGTCGCCATCATTGCCCCAAACCTTATCGAACTATCTGTTGCTGCTAAACTTATACCACAAGGTTTATAACATTACTAAACTCACACAGAGCATACCAACATACCCCACCTTAAAATATACAAGACTTGCCTGACACTCGAAACTTTCAACAAGAACTGTTCGCTGTAACACACAGACTATCCTATCATAGTCCATAAGGGCTTGGATATATTAGATAATCACGGATTTTTCACCACTATCAATTTGAGTTTGATTAGTTTCATATATTCCCAACTACAAATTGAATGATCTTCTTCAACCTGGCTCACGATCAAGATCGCTCTTGGAATCAGCCTAGTTCTCTAGTTGCAACCTTTCAGTTTCACATATATACTCTTGAACAAAAATGTCATTGAATACACTAAAAATGCCCTGAAAAATGGCTTAACATCTGCTACAGGACGCTTCAAATTCGACTAAAACTTTGGTGACCAAGTAGACACGTTGTCTCAAATTTTAGCTTTATATAGATACCATTTTCAAGCATATAGCCCTACAAAACCTGTAATTGGTGGTTGGCTATATGATATAATTGTGATTAGTGATAAAAAATGTTTGGAACCATTTTTTTCAAACTCATCGCCATCTCATGTCTAGAGTCGGAGTGCTAGCTTTAGGACCCGCCGGGGTCGGGAAATCGACTTTCTGTAACTCTATCATCTCGCATATGCAATCAACGGGCCGTCGTGCTCATATTGTCAACTTAGATCCGGCTGCTGAGGCCACTGAATACGAATTTACGGTGGATATACGTGACTTGATTTCACTACAAGATGTAATGGAGGAAATGGATTTGGGACCAAATGGTGGGTTGATCTACTGTTTTGAGTTCCTCATGAACAACTTAGACTGGTTAGATCAGGAAATTGGGGAGTACAACGACGAATACTTGATTTTTGACTGTCCAGGCCAGATTGAATTGTATACCCATGTGCCGGTATTGCCCACCATAGTACGCCACTTGCAGCGCTCTCTCAACTTCAATTTGTGTGCTACTTATCTCTTAGAGGCTTCTTTTATTGTGGACAATGCCAAATTCTTTTCTGGAGCGTTGCTGGCGATGCTGGCGATGATTCTCTTGGAGTTGCCGCATATCAATATTTTGTCCAAGGTCGACTTGATAAAGGACGAATATTCCAAGAAACAGCTCAAGCGTTTCTTGAACCCAGATCCCTTGTTGTTGAGTGGTCAGGATGACGATTTCAATCCCCGCTTTGCCAAGTTGAATAAGCTGATTGCCAATTTGGTAGATGACTTTGGAATGGTTCAATTCTTGCCATTGGATTGTAACAAGGAAAGCGGCTCTGTTGCGACTATTTTGAGCTACATTGATGACGTGACCCAATGGAGCGAAGGCCAAGAGCCAAAGGAGCCAAAGGAGCTTATGGAGGAAGAGGGCGATTTTGAGTAAGGAGAAGTACATGGGAGATACGTTAGAGAGAAGATGAAATTGACGCAGATGATGAGTCTCAAGAAAAGAGCTAGTATCAAAGAGAATGAGTATCAAAGGAAATGATTACAAAAAGAATGAGCACCAAAGAGAATGATTATAAAAAACAATAAGTATCATGAAAACGAAGAACACCATTGAACTTGTGCCATGCAAACAAGTTTTGAAACCCATTATTCATTTATATTAAAGAGTTTAGTGAATTTCATCAACCTCAAATGAATAAAGTTTTGTCATATATTTCTCATATCATTAGGATATTTATTTTGACCTCCAAAGATAATCATGCAATAATGAACTTTCACTGGCTCACCTGCTTAATCATAAAGGTACTTATACAGGCAACGCATCAATACAAACACACACCATTATACAAATACAAACACACACCAATACACATATATGATTATGACTACAACCTAAACACTCAATTATTATGATATTTGTTATTCACTGGTTTATCCAGATTAGTGATGGATGAAGCTATAAATACTAATATTTCGAGAAACCAATAGTATGATTCACAAATTGCTATAACGAGCATCGTATCTACCAAAACCAGTTAATAATCTATAATTGAATGCAAAGTAATTTAATTCAATATTAAAGAGCTTTATAAAAAGCAAAGAGAATGGAAAACAACCCCAGTAGCACCGATAAGATTCACTGCATTTTTCACCAACGTTTCACTAACTTCTTACTGGCCTTTTCACTACTGCCCCCGTTCCACCTCCCTTTTGTTCGCTATCCTCATTATCTATTCACTCTAAGTACCCATTTTTACAAACTTCCTCAAAAACCATCGTATTTATTCCGTTATTTTACCATTAGACTCCTCTCAACCAAACAAATTCATTCCTCCCGTCCTACGTTCCCTAATTCAACTTCTTCGCAGTCCTTCACTGCCATCTTCAACCAATACTTATTAAGAGATCCATGCCGCAGGAGTGAGGATTTGCCCTTACAAAAAAATCTCACATCAACGATGGAAGCCGCCAATTATCACCAGACACAACGATGGTTCAGATTAACGAGGTGAAGGACACACAGCAGTCTCGCGAGAGTCGTACGGCTGCTCATACACATATCAAAGGATTAGGCCTTGACGAACATGGAATAGCTAAGAAGATTGAAGGTGGATTCGTAGGACAGACCGATGCCCGTGAAGCCTGTGGGATCATTGTGGACTTGATTAAGCTGAAGAAGATGTCAGGAAAGGCTATATTGCTTGCAGGAGCACCTGGTACTGGTAAGACGGCTCTTGCGTTGGCTATATCGCAGGATTTGGGACCAAAAGTGCCCTTTTGCCCAATTGTTGGCTCTGAGTTGTACTCGGCAGAAGTTAAAAAGACAGCGGCGTTGATGGAGAACTTCAGGCGCGCTATTGGATTGCGTATCAAAGAGACAAAGGAGGTCTACGAGGGAGAGGTTATTGAGTTGACTCCCGAAGAAGCGGAAAACCCGTTGGGAGGATATGGGAAAACCATCAGCCATGTTATTGTAGGGCTCAAGACTGCCAAGGGTACTAAGAACTTGAGATTGGATCCAAGCATCTATGAGAGCATCCAGAAAGAGCGTGTCCTGATGGGAGACGTTATTTATATCGAGTCCAATACCGGAGCTGTAAAGCGTGTGGGTCGGTCTGATGCGTATGCAACAGAATTCGACTTGGAAGCTGAGGAATACGTGCCTTTGCCCAAGGGTGAAGTTCACAAAAAGAAGGAGATTGTCCAGGATATAACATTGCATGACTTGGATGTTGCTAATTCTCGTCCCCAGGGTGGTCAGGATGTGCTTTCTATGATGGGGCAATTGCTCAAGCCTCGCAAAACCGAGATTACCGACAAATTGCGCAGTGAGGTCAACAAGGTTGTCTCCAAGTACATAGACCAGGGTGTGGCTGAGTTGATTCCAGGTGTTCTCTTTATCGACGAAGTTAATATGTTGGACTTGGAAATCTTTACCTACTTGAATCGTGCCTTGGAGAGCGCCATTGCTCCCATCGTAGTGTTGGCTTCTAACAGAGGGTTGACGACAATTAGAGGTGCAGACGATGATGTAAAGGCTCCCCACGGATGCCCACCCGATTTGATTGACCGTTTATTGATTGTGCGCACCTTGCCATACACCCAGGAAGAAATCAAAGTTATCATCTCCAAGCGCGCGGTCTTGGAGGGCTTATTGGTTTCTCCTGAAGCTTTAGATCGTTTGGCTTACCACGGATCAAATGTCTCTTTGCGCTACGGTTTACAGTTGTTGACCCCTGCTGGTGTTTTGAGCAAGGTTGCCAACCGCAATGAAATCACCATTGAAGATATTGAAGAATGTGAGCTCTTGTTTTTGGACTCTCGCCGCTCAATCAAGGTTTTGGAACAAAACAAAAGCTTTCTTTAGAGTCATGTGTATTATTTAGTATTTAACGTTTGAACAACCTCATTGTCTATTGCCTTGAATAAAAACAAAAAAAATTAGTTATACTCCTAAACTTGGCCTAAATCATTACACTCTTCTAAAAACTGTGTGGCTGATAATATATCGGTGCTTCCATAAATCACCTTCTTAATAGGTTTATTAGGCTCGCATGCCCATTCTTGAAGGTTTTGGTATTCCAGATAGTTGCCCCCACCAATTACAAAAACCAATGATTCCTGGTACGTTTGTCTCTTGGGTGGTTTAGAGCGGCCGCCCCTAGATTTAGGGTCGAGATACAAGTATTCATCTGTTAACTGTACTGATGCATTAGATGCGTTATTTGGATCCATAATCGCCTCCACCACATTTGTTACTGGTAACTGTTTCTTCTCTGGTATGAAATTTTTAATTTTAGAAGCAATTGAGCTAAGACCCTCTGAAATCTTACCCTCAGTTAACCCATACAATTTTGAGGACAAACCACTTAATAAAGCCGATGAGTTATTATTGGATGCATCTCCTATTGAATTTTGTGAGTTTGACGTGTCATTTAAGGATGATATATTAGTGAGCTTTGTCAACTCCTTAAACTTCAAAATATAGTTGAACGCATTCAAGTTTACCTGGGGGTACTTTTCCATAAAAATATTTTTAACCTGGTTGATATAGTCCTTGGGTAAGTTGACTAAAAGTATCAAGATCAAAAATGTTCTAAACTTATCCATGCAGTTGTCTCTCTCTGCATCTGACTGTAAAAGATCGAGGAATTCTTGTTGTACTTTTTGGTTATTAGTGCTCTGCTCAATTTCGAAAAACCTGTCCAAGCTTTTTGCTTGCAATTCATTAATTAATGCGGCCAAAATATCCATATGCATGTCTAAAGTGTTTTTACGTGCAGTCAACTCGGGAAGCGCATCAACTGCCTGCTGGATATTTGAGGTGTCATTTGCAGCGTTGGGATCTATATCATTCAAGGAAGATATTCCAGTCTTGTTGGTTAAGTCTTGTGCGTCTTTCTTGTACAAGTTGAGCTCGATATCTGCGTTTTCTACAACATCAGGAAAGGGCAATTGAGAATATTTGTTCCAAAAGAAGTCGTTGGGATCAATATCATAACTCTTGGTGGTAGGCTCGGCAGACTCTTTCGAGTATTTGTATATTTTTATGGTATTTCTCCTTAACGAGAAGACGTCGCTAGCCATGCACAGATATATCCATGAATGGGAGAGCATTGATGCAAAATCGATATTGCGATCCAAAAGAATCAAAACTGGACGCTGTTGAATCGACTGACCAGCAGATGCTGAATTGCTGAGATAATCGCGCAATTTGGAGTCTAATTGCGTAGCCACAAACTCGGCAGGACCACCCTGTTGCGCACGAATCACGGGAATGTTGTTCAAAGTTATAATTGAGGACAACAATCCATCAGCAATCTGATCAACAAGTTGGTGGATAGTATCCTCGCTTGTTCCCGGTTTGTTTAGCTGCGTGAAAATCTTTGGCAAGTCCAATGAGAACAAATTGGGCTCTGTTACTATAAAATTCATGTACTGGTCGTAAACCTGTTTAATCTTGTGAGATTTTCCGGAAATCGATACCTTTTTAGCAAAATCCTCCAAGAGCTCTCTCTTTATAGACGATGTAAAGTTGATGAAGAACGTGTCGTACTTGTCCTGGGTCAAGTCGTCGATTATCTGCAAAATATTGTGAATTGTGGGCTCCACAAAGTAAAGTACCGGAACATCTGGAAGTGGCGAGCGTTTAGAGTCAATCAACGCGTGTACTGTAATTCCGCAACGTAATAAGTCGTTCACTCTCAACACTGATGACACGATTGCGCGCGACTTGGTGTCCAACACCAACACCTTCCATATAATCTCCTCGTTTTTGTTGGCAAGCGTCAAGTCTGCCAGCCCATCCTTATTTAAATGGAGCATGCGCTCTAAGGATGCGATTTGTTTATCCCTCAAGGCTAGTTCTGTGTTCATTCTCTAGTGTATGAGGGTGAGACTAACTTACAGTGTCTACTGATCATTTTTAGCTTCGTGTTGCCAACAATCCTAGACTTCCTAATTGGGTAGTTATTGAAACTCTAAAAAACCGAAGTAAGCAGGAGAACAATAATAGTGATAAGGTAAAAGATGAAAGGTGAAAGCAGAAAGTCAATGGGGAGAAGAAAGAGCAGACCAAACTGCTGTAAAAGCTTCCGTAAAGGCTGCTGATGGTTGAGTCCGCACCATGTTCATGCTTTATATTTTATTCCATCCATTGAGAAAGCTTATACATAAACCTTATCTACATGTTTTAACTTTATAGTAGTAAACATATCCCATTTGGTATACAGAATTTCAAACTGCTAGAGCTTCTCGACTGAAACCAGACCACTTGAAGTCACCACGCCTACTCATTCACTACATTTCCCAATCATATATAATTCATAAAATTTGTATATATACACTTTATATGGAAACCGAAGTATTAATAACAATACACCACTTTACCATGGCCTGCTGGGTCTACCAATCATAAACCAATGATGCAAATAATGGCCAAGACTTTTTAAGATGGGTGTAACAGGCTATCTGTAAAAGACTTGAAAGAACTAAAGATGATCAGTCTATGCTGAGTATGCAAGTAGTATAGTGAATTGTCAGTTTTAGCAAGACCTGTATTCCACTACACCACGCAAAACCTTGATTTTGCCGTAGATTTCATGCTCTATAGTGTTTTCCTGTTCTTTTAATTCTTTATTCTTGTTCTTATGCTCAGTGCCTGGCCTTGGCCAGACACAGTTGAGACGCAAACGAGCACACTCGTCGCAGCGTGGTCTGGTTTCGCAACAGCGTTTTTTACGTTGGCGGCAAGTGAGACATCCCATGCGAGAGCGCTTGCTGATCCCACGGCGGTATTGCAGCAGCTTGGGAGACGAATGATGAACATTTGACCATGAATGGTCTCTTGAAGAATCGGTCGATGAAGAGGAGTCAGTAAGGACACTGCAAGAAGAAGATTTTCTAGATCTCTGTGTATCTGTAGTTTGAGCCGGAGGCGCTATATGACGAGGTTGGGTTTGGTACTGGTATTGGTTAGGTTGAGGAATTCCCAACGGCAGTTTATTAGTAGACGGGTAGAGATGAACATTTGGAGTAGAATTGGAGTGAAGCGAGTTGATAGGCATGTTGGCAGAAGACCCAGGGTGGCTGACCGATCCAGTGGCTCCGCTCGAAGCGGCTGTTCCGGCTAGCCCATTCTGTCCAGCTACTCCATTGGATTCGCTTCCCCTGTTTCCACCATTCAATCCGCCTCCGCTACCTCCGGTCGATAAAGGCGATACCTCTTCGTTCTCCCCCTTCATCCCCATGAGAAAAGGCTGCGCATACTGGTAGGGAAACTGTTGGTACTGAGGGTACTCTCCCTCCAGCCATTGTTTCTCGATATAATTTGGGTGCAACCCCGACAGAACAGTGCTGGGAGCGCTTGCTGGAGCCAATGGAACCTCGTACGACGGAGTCGTAACATAGTTCTGGCGAGAAACAACCGGAGACACCGAAAGCGTGTCTCCAGACGTCTGGCTGTTCAATACCAGTGATATCTCTGCTACACCGGATGGAGCCAGTCTCACCAGCTGTTCCAGCAGCTCCAGATTAGACCTAAACTCGATCCCTTCACTTCCATGATTACTATTATACCATGCACACATGCTTTATCATCCACAGAACACCTTCTACATCTTCCCTGGGGACCATCCCGCTTAAATATCTACAGTTTGTCTTAAGAAAGGGCTTCCAAATGTGCAATTCGCGTCTCAGCAGATATGCACCGTTCTGTTCAAGTGCAGAATTTACCGCTCAGCCATGGTCACTAGACCCTGAAGCCATTCTATTATTATTCAGCCACAGCTCGGTAAGTTTCTTTGTATCATGCCCGCACATGTAGCTTCCGCATTAAACGTGATGCCAACCTGGAACCAGCTGATTATGAGAATCAAAAAATGCCTTTCGCAACCAGTCCACATAGTCTGTGACATAATGCCAAAATCGGATTCCAGTATTATGGTTCCTTGGCTAAAATCGCGGAAATGAAAAGGCGCTAGGCTTGCTGTTTGGTTGTGATTACGAGAGGGTTTTCGATTAAACGGTTTCTCGGTCTTACCTGCAAGACCCTTGGCTTCTGTGCATAGAGAAGAACAAAATTTTATATAGGAAAGGAGCACGGAAGAAAATTGATGATTATTATTGAGTACAGAGAAACGGCTACACTAGCGGTACCCATCCTATTTACTGTAGTCGCTATGCTGAATACGCTCATTTTGCTTGTTTTACCAACTTAGTTCGTCTCATTAACTCTATTCGCCTTTGTATTGCATTTTTAAAGCTCCATTGCTATTTGCACTGGGCAATCTCATTTCTATCTTTAGATAAACGTTTTACCCCTCCTCATCACTTATTTCAAGTACTAGGTATTAATTTGCTTAAACATGCTATCTTGTCCAGCTACGTCCTGGTTCCTTGTATCTCTAAAAAATTTGGATCGTGTGAGCACGATATTCTACAAACACATGCGTAATGCCGCATATTATTTCTTATAATTTTTCCAAACGGCTTGGAATGCCGTATATTGTTGCTATTGGCGAGATTTTAATGCTAGCCCACAGGTAACGACATCGCATTCTAACCATCGCTGAGCGATGGGCCCATACTACTTAGAAAAAAATTTTCAATTTACTGCCTGCAAAACATCAGTTCGCGATTAAGTCGATGCCCAGCATTATTGCATAGAAGAAACCGTTATTTAGTGTGTGTAGGCTGTTTTTAGCTATTAACTACCTTGTTTTTGCGTGATGTCTGGTTTCTGAGATTTGACTAGTTTCTTGGAACGTCATTGCTCACCTGAGCTTGATAATTTCTGCTTGTTTCGCCAAAGCCCCGGAGTCGATGGATGAAACCAATCAGAACGGGTAGGATTGGTTGGGAAGGTGAGCAAGGTGGATAAGGTGGATAAGGTGGGTGCGGATAACTACGATTTGATTTTGCACCATAATATGTAGATATCAGTGAGTAATGTTAAATATTTTAACAGATACCAAGGGGTGATCTGTTAGCTAATCAGCTCGATGATTACGTGAGCCATAATTATTATTAACAAGTGGTTTTATTAATTGATATCTACTTATTACATGCATTAATTATTATATGGGTAGTTTACTAAATATTAGGAATCATATAGTTTAAACGTTGTTTGTAGTGCACAATAGGTTTGTAGCGAGTAGTAGGATTTTTCTACCTCTTTTGAATTTCTTGCTCTTCCAGCCTCTACGCACTTTGCACAACCCCAAACTATACCAATCTACGCTTAACCCTCTATTTGCGGAATTTCACCACTAAAAACCCTCCCCAGGTGAATTCCAGAGATATTTTGTTTGCTTCCATTTCAGACTACATAGCACTTACGTGTTTTGTCCCAGTTCAGAGGTGTTTCGCATTTATGTAGAGCGCTTAAATAGGATATGTACTATGCACCAGCCTCAATCAGTCGCAGTTTCAGTACCTTGATTGTGACTTTCCCAAAAGCCTCCTTGAATTTGGGGTGATTAAAATTGTACAATGGTGATCGTTACATTGATTTAAAAAACAAATCCCTCTGTACTTCCTTCTGCACAAAGAGTAAAGTCTCAACGGTGGTTATGTCAAAAACTGCCCACCATAGTCATCTATAGGCTATTTACAGAACGCCATGAATCTAAGTGGAAGTGTGATGTTTGTAAAAAGACAATAAAGCATAATTATAGAATCACTGTACAAAAACCCTTACTGGTTCGAATTTGGTGGTAAATTTGCGCTGCTGTTTCTTGAGAAGCGCGACTTATGCCAAAACTAGATTCTCGGTTTAGAAATTATTGACATTGTGATTAGACCGTAGTAAGAAAATCCTTGATTGGAAGCAAAAAAACCAAATGTATCCAAAGCTATATCACCCTAAACATTACATCATACCAGGTGCTCCCATCATTGGAGCTCCTCCTGGGCCCGTGGGCATTCCCCCTGGTGGCCCTCCGGGACCGCCGGACGAGCCTTCTTTAAGTGAAGAACGGCCTGCTTTGAGCAATTCGTCGCACAAAAGCAAATTAGAAGCAATTCCGGTCGCGGCTGATATCGCGTTGCGAATTACTCGGTACAGATCCCAAACACCTTCAACTGTAGGGTCCATGGGCTCGCCCAGAGTTAAGTCAACCCCAACAACGTGGGATTCGGCAATTTCATCCATACACTGCAGAATTGTTTCTAAAGTGTCTAACCCAGCATTGCTGGCTAAAGTTTTGGGCACTGTGAGCAACGCCTCAGCAAATGCCTTGACTCCCAGCTTGTTGCGACCCTTGAGGGCTGTTTTGCGGGTCGCTGAAGAATGCGAAAGATGGTGGTTGCAACTCATGTAATAGGCACCGGCTCCTGGAATCACCGCCAGGTCCTTCACCACGTTTGCAACAGCGCGAAGACCATCACGAACTGCGTCCTTGGTCTGTTGTATAACGTGGTTGTTGGGGCCCTTGATCAAAATAGTCAGCGCTTTGGGGTCCTTATTCTTGGTGACATAGGTGAATTTGTCCTCACCAATCAGAGTCTCGTAAACTTGTCCACTAAAACCAAGTACCTTGGGATCTAAGTCATCTACGGAATTTTGAGCTTCTCCACCACAAACAAGCTGTAATCTCTCCATGTTTCTTCTTTTGGCTCTTCTGAGAGCTAGAATTCCATTTTTGGCCAACACATCCAACGACATAGGGTCAATACCCTTTTGGTTTATAATTACAAAGCCCTGGTCGGACCCGAGCTCACATACTTGGTTCTTGAGGTCGACGATTTTCTTCAACTTTTCATCGACAAACTTTCTTTCAGATGCCACTAACTTATCACGCTGTTCAGCACTCGAATAAAAGAATCCCGAGTTGACCTCTGTTTTCTCATACTCCAACAGAACATTTAAGATAAGAACATGCGCGTTTTCAATCATACGTGGCATATCTGGATGGCGAGCGCCATGATCCAACACAAGTCCTTCAACCAACTCGGTCTCACGAGCATTTCCATGCTGCATTGTCATAATCTCAATCATGTGCAAATCCAAGTTGCGTTCGTCAGCCTGTTTGACATTTAAAACCGCATCAGTTACGATAGGTGTCAATATATCTGTCATCTCTGCAGTCACCTTAGTCATCAAAGAAGATCTGGCAATTTGCATCAAAAATTCACGATCCATGGCCTCCTGGTCCACTGCTTTTTTAAAAGTATCTAAAAACAGCAATGCCTCTTCTCTTGCTGCCTCAAATCCATCCACCATAACTCTGGGATGTACTCCTTCGCTGATAAACCGCTCGGCCTGTTTTAACAACTCTCCAACCAACAAAATCACTGTAGTAGTACCATCACCCGTAATTTCGTCCTGTGCAGTCGCTGCACGCGCAATCATAACAGCAGTAGGATGCTGGATCTGCATTTCACTTAACAAAACCTTACCATCTTTAGTTAATTTCAAGCTTCCCAGCCCATCAACTAATAACTTCAATGTGCCTTTGGGTCCCAAGTTGGATGCTAAAACCTGCTGTAAGCCTTGTGCCGCTGCAATGTTGACTTGCAATGCTTGTGAGCGTCTCAAGGACTCTGCCTTGGGGTTAAGTAACTGGATCGATGACGACATTGGCGCTTGTATATCCTCACTTTCACCGCTTTGTCTAGCTCTGTTTGCCGTTATACACTAGGATTTTTTTTGATTTTGCACTGTACAATTTTTCAGCACAGTTACCCGGATTTGAAGATATTTACAAGATTAGAATGTAGTGTTGCATAGGAAACTAATGGAAGTAAAAGAGTGCATAAAAATGACGATTATTCAAAGTAATTATGTTTTTAATAAAAAATTTAAAAAATGGACGAGTCCGGATTCGAACCGGAGACCTTTCGCATGCTAAGCGAACGCGCTACCAACTGCGCCACACGCCCAGTAAGAAGTGGTCCCTAGCAGGATCGAACTGCTGATCTTGGCGTTATTAGCACCACGCCTTAACCAACTGGGCCAAGGGACCTTCTATGTTTATCAAACGCTTATATCAGTACTAACATTCACAATACATGACTACAAATAGGTTCATACAAAAAATATTTTGATGAACCTCACCTATTATAATACATAGCACTCTTATTTTATCAATTTCTATTAAACTATATGACGTGTTATTTAAGTGGTCTATGCACTTATTTATACTTGATAATTGGTCAACTATGTGTCAAAAAAACCTCTGATAATTTTACTATATATTATTACGTTGTCACAAAAGTAAATCTGATGCTCGTTTGATCTCAAAGTAGTGGATTCAGTTATATATATATATATATATATATATATTACTTTTCCTATTAGTGGGATTTTTCAGCGTTGTAAACAATCTATATCAAATTGAACTTAATTAAACTACGTTCATAAAAAAATGGCTTTGTATTAACTTCTTATTATTCCATTCATAACCATTGAGGAAGCACCCATTTTATAAATTACAGGTCAGGATTTATTATTTTAAAAAAGGTTTTATTGCTTGGTTACAGCACATTCTTTAAGAATCACCACTACCATTGATGACACTTTAATATTTGCAAATCCATCTTTCGAATTGATTTAAACTCATTAAATTTATTGGGGACATTATATGTTGTAGAAACTATGTTAGGCACTCCATTTCAGGGTAGCAGAGTAGATTTTGCCTTCAATCAAAGCTTTTGTTTCGAAGAAATTTATTTTTAATTTACCCCTTGGACTACGAAAGAGTGTATAGCTCTAGCTATATTCATCGGTGGAAATGTAAGAATCCAAAATACACACATGTTAAAAGATTGAGGTATGAAGAACTATGACACTTACACTATAAAACACTACCAAACTACAATGTGAAAATTTTGTTAAATCTTTTGCTCAATTAATAGGCTTTATTAAATCAAAACTAAGAATGTTTAACTAGGAGGCGTTTCAAAGGCAAAGTAAGAAACTGAAAATTGTTGAAAAAAACATTTATGAGTAAATTTCGAGACAATCTCTTAAAGAAATTGCAGTATGAACTTTATGATTTCAAATTGAGCTTTTCCATGGTGTGATTTTCGTATGTGATGAATATATATAATCTTTCAATATAAACCGGAATCTAAATGCAAGTTTTAATTATCAATAACTAATATATAGTTGAGTATTTTGGTGAAATGAAAACAGTCTTTGGTGTGTATTGTTTGTAAAGTAACAGCTAAAGCAGTTTGTGCTATTTTAAACTACTTGAACTACAGCAAACTTGTTGAAAAAATAATAGAGATCTAATTTTGTTCTTTTCCCTATTATAAACACATGTAGGCAGCTGTGGCGGATTTTTCAGTACTTTAGAATACAATAGTGGTTGTTCATTACTATTTACTGAAGCACAGCTCTTTTTAAATCTTTTTATTTTCTATTCATTAGTGTCTTTACAATAAGTCATACTCTCTTGAATAAAAAGGGGTTTCTTTTTAGTACTTGTTGGTAACAATTTATCCATCCCACTTTTTTGGTACACTCTTTACACTCAAATTTTTATAGATATACTATTGGAATTTATTTATTGAGTCTATATAATGAATATTACCTATAGCTAAGTTGTCTTTCAAAGTGCAAAGCATACTGGTCTTGATTGTAGCTATCCAATTGCTAAATACACACCATCAATATTTATCTATATTCTATAAATGAAAGTTATTAGTTGAGTTAATTGGCTTTTTATACCCTCGATATTATTGAAAATCAATTTATACTTTGCCCTCTGTACCTGATAATTAATTCTATCTGTCGAAGCAAAAAAGGTTGTTCCATACCTAAGCTAATATTTCACTACCCTTGAGAACTGCCCGCTTAATCTTTTAAAGTAATACACAGTGTATTATTATTATGAAACATAAAGTAAGCCTATATCTATATATATTAGATTGACTTCCATCAAAATTATCCGGTATATTATATATACTGAAAGAGCCAATTCAATTAAGAATAGTATATGTACTCAGTACACTAGATTAGTTTTTTTATTCTATTTACAATAAAGCATAATACTGTAGTTTTAATCAAATACCTTGAAGGAATACGAAATACTGAATTTTTCAAATAAAACCCCTACAAGATAAGGCTCTGTCACCATACAAGCAAACTCAAATAGAAATAACTAAAAGTAGAAAAAATACAATATGATATGAAAATTGGTAAGGAGTATAGAGTACTAATGTGACAACACAAAAGTATGAAAATATTTTCTAGCCGTTATCGTTTCCCAGTTATTTTTGATATAGTCTCATTGTAGTTTACGTTGATTAAATAGCAGAATAATAAAATAAACAGTTCATTTCTTGAGTTTTGCAAGCATAAGACATCAAAGTTTTGCGAGCATTAAAATACAAAGTTATAATAATTTCTAATAAAATGAAATACACTAGTCGCTGTGCTGAAAGAATCGAGCTAGGAATAGTGAAAATTGCTGAGAGAGTTTCTTCTCTACCTTTATGTGTTCAATACCTGACATGACTACCTCAAAAGTATTTGCCAGTTCTATAAAATTGATAGACTAATAGCTACTATATCAACACTCTTTCTATACACTTGATTGTAACTATTTTATAAGATAACTCAGAGAAGTGTTTGAGTTTGCACATCATCAAGAGGAGCCATTATATTGAATTGGTAAATAAGAAATCTATTTCTGTACCTGAAATCCACGTCTTTAACAACACGCATCAATAACAATAAATTTCTGGTATTGGCTAATATGAAAAAACTTTCAAAACTGCTTCGGTCTGATATTACTACCACTGATAAAACACCGAAAACAGAATATCATCTATGGAAGAGACTAAATTATTGCATGTGTAGAATTTGTGCAATTCAAGTCGGATTCTCAAAAGCCTCGACGAATGAACAATATGTGATGAGCAAACCAGGTGGTTCCTATTATTGACTAAAATCCCCAGCACGTAAAGTTGTATATAAAGTCGGATATTGAGTCACAGGGCTTCGTATCGAAATTAAAATATACAAGCAACACAAGTAAACGGCATGGTATTTACTCCCTAGTGTAAGAATTTATTTTTAGAGGTAAAAAGTAGTTTTCCAAGATGTACTCAACTACAACACAAAATACCTGTAGTTTCGCTATCAAAATATTGTTTAGAAGCTTGTTTTGAACCAAGTTGTATTGTACCTGAAAAACTAAAAGTAAAATTGGGAGCTTAGTGGTGCCTGAGCTAAATAAAACTTCATATAATATGTTTGTCTGAAAGGAAGTGGAAAGCAAAGTTGTAGAAATATAATTATTCACTCTTTTTACTCTCAAAAATAGTAAGGTGAGCTATTTCGTGTTTTTGTTTTGGATTAAATCATTAGAAGATAGGCAGGGTTTGAATACGAAATATATAAAAATTGAATATAACACAAGTATGATAAAACACTGATATTCAAGTATTTGGTCAGTTCTGTTTTCAAGGTACAGAAATGTTTCAATAAATATAGGTAAATGATTTCAATTAATTATACGCATCTAATTATTTTTATCCAATTTATGCTCATCCCACTTATACTTCCCCATGAACAAGTTTATGAACAGTCACATGCTTTTGTAAGTACCTACTTGACTCGAAAAGCTACCCGAACTACTAATTACAGTCTTAAAATAGCTACCGGAATTGGCATCAGTACTTGCCTACTTATATCATACTCAACGTTTACAGTAAAAAAATTCACAATATCAATCAAGCAAATATATTCAAAGCTTGAAGCTTTGCAGAAAACCTAGAGCCAGCATTTTTCTCATTTGGTACAATTGTAGTCACAGTCTTTTGTGTCGCAAATTTCTTGCAAACGAAAGTAAATCAGAAACTCAAACAATCAACAAACAACACAATTCCTCACCAATAATTGTCCGTCTTGATCATTGATAATCCCTCAAATAAAATTCATTAAACAATATTGCTTACAACCAATACTCTTTACACTAAACTTACTTAAACATTTAATACTCTTTACATTTAATATTCTTTATGATCAACTCTAAATTTTATCACTAATTGCATCTTGTTTTAAAACTCTGCAAATCACAACTCTTCTAACCAAAATAATATCTTGTTAAAATAACGCCTTCAACAAAATTATCTCATATTGCCAAAACAACTCCTATAATACTTGTTTTCCCCTATATTTTCTTGCCCATTAAACGCTTTGGTTCATTTTTAGTCCACGTTCGCTACTTGATTCACTCTCACATACCTTTACTATTAAAATCAAGTGATTTTTTTACAAAAAAGCCGAGGCTTCTTGTTCAGTAGTCCCAAAATGCAAAGCGGCTATTTCGATATGATTTTAATTGTGTTCTAGATTATTTGCAGACTATTTCAGTTACAACTATATAGCTAAAACTTTGCCTTTTGGACAGAAGTTAAATATATTATATACTAAACAAAATTGTTAATCTTTATTATTAAGAGTTAAGATAATGCAATAAGAGATAACTTAAAAGAACGAATCTCTGTTAGAAGCGCTTTGCATAACTTTAAAATTCTAGGGAAATTTGATAAAGCCATCGGTAGAGTGAGGACAAGACTATGGTTCATTGGGTTTTGGGAATTGCCATTTTCCGTTACATCTTTGCCTGTTCTTCCCTCTTTCTCTTCGTATCGTTTTCTCTGTGCACCCACGGTCTCAATCCTCGGCTCTTTAGTAAATATTATCGTGTTTCTTCATAAAGCCCAAATTTCATCATCAAATACGACAAAATACGGTCTTCTGATAAATTTTCCAGTACAATGAGCCTTGAGCACCAAGTATTTGCACCAGCAAGAGAATTCCTAGTAAAATATCACGACGAACGCGAAGTAGTTATTAGGCTTTGCCGTGATCTCACATCTTTCTCAAAGAAGTTGATTTTTGTCTTTCATCGTGTTGTTGATGGCCATCTTGATGAGCAAAACTACCTGCAAGCAATTGCCCATCTCGGGAAGGTTTCTCATAGTCTCAAGGAAATAGATGGGCATTCCAAGAGCCTTCACTTTTCCCAGTTCAAATCGTCCATTTCCAATGCTATTGAAGAAATGGTTGAGGCATTCACCTTTATGTACTTCATCGTCAGTGGAGAGTTGCTTACATATCTACAATTGGTCGATTTCATTCACTTGCTCATTGACTCGAGTGTCGAAAATGCCTTCCAGCTGTTTTTAAGCAAAGAATTGAAGCTGGAACCACGACTGGTGCCTTTCATGTATGAAGGCGACTACTTTATGGGTTTGTTCGACTTGACTGGCGAGGTTATGCGTTATTCCATCTCTAACTTGATTGATTCAAATCTTTCTACACATACGAGGTCTTTGGAAATGCTTCAGTTTATGGAACAGTTGTACAATCATATGAATTCACTACTAGACCTCTATCCAACTTTGAATGTTCACCGAGGAATGTTCAATAATGATGGGAAGGGTACCGTTGCGAAAAAACTACAAGTATTTAAGCAGTCTCTAGAAAAAGTCCAGCAAAGCATTTGCAACGTCTTGATACGAGGAGAAGAAATGGGAGGCTATACAGAAGAAGATAATTAAATTCTAGGTACTGCTCCGCCTGGTGAGGTTTCTTGTCTGGCGGTCAAGATTTCGCAACCATCTTCGGTGACTAGCAACATCTGTTCAAATTGGGCAGATGGCTTACCATCCTGCGTTACTGCGGTCCAATTATCCGGCCATGTAACATCCTTGTATGTGCCTAAACACAACATAGGTTCAATTGTGAAAACCATACCTGGTTTAGCAATTCCAACAGCCTTGTTTTTGGCATAGTGAGGAATATTTGGCTGGCAATGGAAAAGCTCACCGATTCCATGTCCACAGTAGGTTCTCACCACTGAACAGTTGTTTTTGCTGGCATGCTCCTCAATAATATTGCCCAAATCTCTAAATGCTAATCCTGGTTTGACGGCCTCAATTGCCTTGTAAAGCGATTCTCTGGTAGTTTCTACAAGTCTAACAATATCAGGATCACACTTGGCCTTGTCACCCACATAGTATGTTTCGTTAAGGTCTGAATGGAGACCCAAGTAGAAAATTGTAACATCCAAATTGACAATATCGCCATCTTTTAACACAGTCTTGTCTGGGATCCCGTGGCAAATAACCTCGTTCACTGAAGTACAAATGGATTTAGGAAAGTTATAGTAATTGAGTGGTGAAGGGTACGCATTTCTCTTTATGCATTCCTTGTGTAATATCGCATCAAGCTCATCGGTGGTTATTCCGGGAGCAATATGGCTGGCAGTTACATCTAAAACTTCTCTAGCAATTTTGGAAACCTTCCGCATCTTCTCAATCTCTTTGGCGCTGAGCTGGGGAATTCTTCCTATACGGTCATTCTTGATTTCGCTGATAGGCTTGCCATGAGCGGCATAATCGGGTAACTTGATGTGCTTGGGAACTGTTCTTCTAGGAGTCAAAGGGTAGCAGGGTCTCAAATCACCGGTATAGTTAAAGCTGGGGAATGGATTGTACTGCTCCAGTCCATCTTCAGCCTTGTGAATAGCCTTATGCGATGTCCAACTCGATCTAAAACATGTTTGGTCGCAGAAAACACAAGAAACACCTTCTTTAAGACAAATGGGACATTTCAATGACAGTCCAGTCTCCTTTCCGCAACTAGGTGCTGCGCATACAGAAGTCATCGCTAAAGATTAGTTGGAAAGAATGATTTTTCGATTTTTGATGGGCTCTTTTTTTTCAATTACACTTCGTTTTTTTCAAGCTATAACATCTTTATTCAATCTGAATCGATAGTCAGAAAAGGTTGATTGTATTGATAAATAAGCCATTATACAGCAATTATGAATTGAATCAAGAAGCTTTGGGAGATTTTGGCTGAATTCGTTAGAAACAATTTTTTGAGCATGAAATTTAATAATAGAAATACGTCATAAATTTTCTTGAAAATAGACTGAAGTACTTGAAAATTCTTCTAATGTCAATCAAAATACCTGAGAACCTTGAATATTGATTTAGTTGTTCTTTGAGTCAGCTTTTCAAAGTGATGTTTAAAATAGTTGGTTAAAAAACTCTGGGATCTGCACTCAATGTGAAATAAGGTCGAAACTTAGCCTCGGTGGTTTCCCTGCCCAATAAGTTATTTCAAGAAGTTTAAAATCAACTAATAACCTTAAAATCAACTAATAACCTTATATACCAATTGGTAATTTTAAAAACTCTTTCAATCAATCTTTCGTAAGATCCTCAGGACCAAAACTAAGAGGTAGCATTTCGTGCAAAAACGCTACAATATATTGATCACCGTTGTTATTAAACATGTAAATTGGCACATCCTTGGAAAATTCACGTATGACCTGGCGGCAAATACCGCATGGGCTTATTGGGCTCTCGTTATCTCCAGCAATGGCTAAAGCCTTTAGCTTTCTATGTCCCTTTAACTGCAAAATGAGTTAGTAAATATACTAATCCAAAATTTCTTGATAACTTATTACAACACACATACCACTGCCTGAGTTATTGCAGTCTGCTCTGCACAGATACAAGCGCCGTATGACGCGTTCTCAACATTAGCACCAGTAATCAACTCTCCATTATCTACCATAAGAGCACATCCAACGCTAATTTGTTAGTAATAAACCTTATTGGCTTTGAACAAACGTACCGAAACCCAGAGTATGGGGAATAAGATAAATTACGTGCTGGCTTGTTAGTACTTTATTGTGTATTCCTTAAGAATTTTGAAAAACACAAACCTTCTAGACAACCATTCTTGATTTGGGCGAATTCTGAATCTGTCAATTTGGTAGTAGCTTGGGCTTTCATCTTTATAGTGTATGATGATAAGAGTGTTGTAGAGCGAAAGCTAAAATTGGCAAAAAAAAATAACGACAACTGCAGGACTCGAACCTGCGCGGGCAAAGCCCAAAAGATTTCTAATCTTTCTCCTTAACCGCTCGGACAAGTTGCCTTTTATGAATTTCTTGTAACACCAATAACTATAGATAAAGCTTCTTAATTTCAGTTAGCACACTTCAAACCTCAAGAGGCCCACTAATACTCATAGGTGACCAAAGGCTACTGTAATTGTTTTGAGCATATGATTATTATTTCCCAAAGTATTTACTTAAGTCAAGTCCGGAATACACTATAGGGAGACTGAACAATGTACACCCATGTTCACTTAGTAGCTTATACTATAGGTTAGCGTCTGACTTCTTCTTTGATAGGAATTTGTTTTCATAATTTATCTTTTTAATGTTCTTTTGAGAGTTTGTAAGCTTATAAACAGAATTTAAATGCTCCTACTGAATAGGAAGATTGTTGAACAATGTTTAGTATGTGGTTTAGTTATTTTGTCTTTCCATTTTTGAAAAGTTTGGTTTATTTGAATGATTCTGAAAAGGCTATTCAAAAATACATACGATGTAATCAAACCTTGATTATATATATTTAGCTCTAATCCAAATCTGAAATAAGGCTACATATATATTATCTGGCGCCCGCTTTGCTTTTTACAGGCAGAAAATGATATCAGTCTTGGTACAGAAATGGCTGATTTAAAAAAGTGCTGCAGTCCCTTTCGCAAATGCTTCCTGTGTAGTTTGTTGTGGAGTTTAAATTAGCGCACAACTTCTGGGTAAATTATTTATATTATATTTTTAGAGTATTATCAATTTACAAATGTATTGTTTGTACGATCAGTTGCATATTTTGCCAAAACTTTTTTAGGCTCTTTGATTTGACTACGGCGGGTGGAAAGTGTTTATACCTTTTTCTATTTCATTTTAGATACATAGTAAAGTATAGGACCTTTTTGGCATAAGTTCATAGATTGCTGACTCCATCCTATTCGGTATCAAAGTTTTGGCTTCAATGTTTAGTTTGGCCCTTAAAATGTCTCGGCTATGCATCTTTAATTCAATCCTCACTTTCTGTTTATAGCGTTGTTTTGAAATGAAGCATTATTGGTAGATAACATCTCATTTAAACTGAGAAAGGTCTATAATCATCTTTTTGGGCGGAAACTCTTACCAAAGCTCAAAAGAAGAAAACAATATCCACTACTGAAACAGCGCATTCTTTCAATTAGTTGAGCATCACTTTGTTTTTACAGTTGGTCATGATTCCGCCCACATAAAGATGACATCTAATTCATACAATTGTGTGTTATTCAGTTGTCGCAGTCTTTGTTGCAAAAACCTTGAATCGAGATGCTCGTGCGCAAAAGTTGTTTTCTACATTTTTGCCAGTTCCCTAATTGGAAATTTGGTTGCAACATCACAAAACACCAACCGTTACTATGAAACAGCTCAATTGCTGTATTTCAATTTTTGCCTATTAGTAAAGAGTATAAAAGTTTGCCATTCCTCTGTGTTATTGGAAGCTCTTATTATCATTACTATTCAACTAAAGTACAAAATGGCCGCCCAACAAAACAAAAACTCTAACAACCAGAACAAAAAGACTAATAACGCCAATAAGGACAATTTCTTTCACTTTGGAAAGCTCCTTCCTGGTTATGGTTATGTTCCCTGCATGTGTGTGATTGCATAAACGACATGAACTTTGTCTTGTGGTCTTCTATTAGGGTTCAATTTATCAAAATAATATAGTAATTGCGATACAAGGTTTCATATTAATTCTTATTATGAAAACCTATCTTTTTATAAAAATTGTGTATTTTGTTTAACAATAAAACTGTTCAGATCTGATAAATAATGTAATACATAAGTGCATTTCATGTAAGGAACATTCGCCTAACAAGTGTGCTCGAATTATATATGATTTTCTCTTTACTTGAGGGAATGGATGTTTAAAGATTTACAAGATACATAGGATATGCCATCGGATCGTAACTATTTTTGCGTCATCATAGCAGAAAGACTTTAAAGATGTTTTTAACTCTAAACATTGACAATTTTTTGTAGGAACGATAACGCTCCAAGCCATTCTTAGTTAAGAAACCAATCCTTAAATCCTTCACAAGTATATCTTTATTTGAAACAAACTACAGACAGTTATCAATTTATTATTCAATTTTCAATAACTGAACTCTCGGCAAAACTAAAACTATACAGTACAAATAAATGTGAGACTTCGTAAATTTATACTAAATAAATAATACCTCCCAAAATAATCAGCTCTACTCTTTCACATTTTTAAATGGTATTTATATAAAAACACCAATGAGTTAGGATCTTTCACTTTGTATACTTTTTCAGTACCATAGTCACCACAGTTTAATCTACTATTTAATAACCAATTTTCCTTTCTAAAATCAATTTTGATAAAATATGAAGAAATTTTGGCTCTCATTTTCTTCACTAAATACTTCATAAAACAACCTCTTCAAATCAATTAAACACATCCAATATTTATATTCTCATCAATCATTAATCACAATAAACCTCTAACCTTCAAAATTCAAGGACCTTAAGCCTATCAAAAATTTTATAATTGCGGTAAAGATCTTCATGAAACTGGTTTTTCAGTGGCAACAGATTAAACCAACAACTACTGATTGAACTAGAGACTTGAGCAGCACGATGTCTACATTAGAGGAATTGGAAAACAATGAAGAGAACAACTTGATAGACCAGGAGATTCTCAACCTGTCGACTGCTGATATCAGTAACAGAACGAAACTACTTGATAATGACATCAAAGTGATGCGCTCAGAGCTGCAACGCTTGACCCACGAGAAGACTACCATGTTAGAGCGAATCAAGGACAATCAGGAAAAGATTAATAACAACAAACAGTTGCCATATTTGGTAGGCAATGTTGTAGAGCTATTAGATCTTGATGCAGAGAAGGAAGCTCTGGAACAAGGGGCAAATGTTGACTTGGATGCGGTGAGATCAGGGAAATCAGCAGTGATCAAGACTTCAACTCGGCAAACAATTTTCTTACCTTTGATTGGGCTTGTAGATCCATTTACACTTAAACCAAACGATTTGATTGGTGTGAATAAAGATTCATACCTTATATTGGACACATTACCTCTGGAGTATGATTCGAGGGTAAAAGCTATGGAAGTTGACGAGAAGCCAACAGAAGACTACTCTGATATTGGTGGGTTAGATAAACAAATTGAGGAGCTTATTGAGGCCGTGGTGCTTCCAATGAAGCAGAGAGAAAAGTTCCAGACATTGGGAATCAAGCCTCCTAAGGGTGCCCTTATGTATGGCCCTCCTGGAACTGGTAAAACGCTTTTAGCGCGTGCTTGTGCCGCACAGCTGGGAGCAACATTTTTAAAGCTCGCTGCCCCACAATTGGTACAGATGTTTATAGGTGATGGAGCCAAATTGGTACGTGATGCGTTTGCGCTTGCCAAAGAGAAGGCGCCTACGATTATTTTTATTGACGAATTGGATGCAATTGGAACCAAGCGTTTTGATTCTGATAAGAGTGGTGATCGTGAAGTACAACGTACGATGTTGGAATTACTTAATCAGTTGGATGGTTTTGGCAGTGATGACAGAGTTAAGGTATTGGCTGCAACCAACAGAGTTGATACTTTGGATCCTGCATTATTACGGCTGGGACGTTTAGACCGTAAGATTGAATTCCCACTTCCCTCGGAAGAGTCTCGTGAGCTGGTGCTCAAGATCCACGCGCGTAAACTTAATTGTGACAATTCGCTGGTAAACTGGAGGGAATTGGCCCGTCTGACTGATGAATTCAACGGAGCACAGCTCAAGGCCGTCACTGTGGAGGCTGGAATGATTGCATTAAGAAACGGCAAGTCCATCATTAAACACGAAGATTTCGTGGAAGCCATTCTGGAAGTTCAAGCAAGAAAGCTGAATCTGGTTAACTTTTACGCATAGTTTAGAGTATAATGAGATTCATTGGAAAAGTAATATACAGTAAAAAATTGATGTAAAGTGTAGTTGAGAATTGATAAGAGCGCCTTAATTTTAATAGAGCTCCTAGTTGAGTTACTCAATTTGCCTAGAATAAAATGATCAATCTCTATATATCATGTTCACAAATGCTTTTGACCAATAAATTGCCCAATTTTCGATCATATCTTATCAACAGATTTGATCAAGGCCAATTTCAATGTTTTACTTGTTTTCAGTAATTTTGATAAAGCCCACTTATATATTTGAGTATAGAAACAATAACTTCCAACAGGATTCATTGAGTTATTGAAGGCCGTCATGCAAAAATTTGAAAAGCAAAGCTAATTTTCAATCAAAATCATTTTAACAGCTATATTTTCCACCTACCATATAAGTTAGAAAAATAGCCATAAAGAAGCCAGGTTATTATCAACAAGTAGTCAATATTCATTGGTGAATAATCGATATTTGCCTGCGACTAACCAACATTTATTGGCAAAAAACTGAATCAAGACTTTGCTTCAATTTAATACCTCATTATAATCATAATCATTGCTTTACATATCACCATCAAAATATTTCAATGATCGAACATAGCCAGACCATTTTTCCATATCAATAAGCAAAATCAATTACCTTATACAAGCCAAAATCTAAACCAGTTTCTGTGACTTCTTTAATTCCTCGCGCAATCTCTGGGAGAAATCATCTTGATTGTCATCATCATCCCAGTCTTCTTCCCACAAGTTGGATGGGTTGATATGTGGATTAGGCTCATTCAGCCACTTATCATCCTCAGGAAAGTCTTCAAACTCATCATCTTCTTCCAAGGTCTTGATTACCTTCTGTTCATCCTCTTTATTCGTTACAGTATTGGCCGCCGCGTCACTCATTCTATTAGTACTGTTATACCTCCTCGCCATTCGCCACTAATTTTGATTTTATTGAAGCTCAATTGGAAAACACGATCACGTGATTATCACGGGTCGTGTCCCCATCTCATTTTTGATTTTTTTCTACAAAAAAACTTGATTCAAAATGCAACCAGGAAAGGCAATAGCCCCTTATACCATATAGAGTGAGTTCATATACACTATTACATTCTCAGAAGGATGAAAGAGGTTGTGGTTGATATCGCTCCCAAATGTATCAAAGGGCTTCAGTTTGGTGCGTTGTCAGCCAAAGACATTGTGGCACAGTCGGAGGTGGAGGTTCAAACGCGGGATTTGTATGATTTAGAGAAGGGGAGAACCCCCAAAACACACGGAGCATTGGATACCAAAATGGGAATCTCATCTAATCTGAGTGAGTGTGCGACATGTCTGGGAAATTTGGCGTCTTGCCATGGTCATTTTGGACACGTTAGATTAGCGTTACCTGTTTTCCATGTTGGGTACTTTAAAGCTATTATCACAGTGTTGCAGTGTATATGTAAGAACTGTTCAGCGGTTTTGTTAGATGAGTCAACTAAACGGAGCTTTTTGAATGAGCTTAGGCGTCCTAATATCGATAATTTGCGTCGTATGAAAATTTTGAAACGTATTTCAGATCAATGCAAAAAACAAAGGCGTTGTTTGAAATGCAACCATGTCAATGGTGTGGTGAAGAAGGCTGCTGCCGGTGCAGGTCCTGCAGCATTTAAAATTGTTCATGATACTTTTCGTTGGATTGGAAAGAAAGCTACTCCAGAAAAGGAGCTTTGGGATCGTGAGTTTGACGCAGTGTTTGCTCGTAATCCAGAGTTAGAAAAGTTTGCAAAGAGAGTACATGACGATTTAAACCCCCTTAAGACTCTTAACTTGTTTAAGCAAATTACTCCAGCAGATTGTGAATTATTTGGTATTGATCCAGCACGTGGTGGTCGACCAGAGATGTATATTTGGCGCTATTTACCTGCGCCACCAGTGTGTATCAGACCTTCCGTCATGATGGATGCCCAATCCAACGAAGATGATTTAACAGTAAAATTGACAGAAATTGTGTGGACCTCACAGTTGATTAAGGTTGGTATTGAAAAAGGTATTTCCATCAACAATTTAATGGAACAATGGGATTACTTGCAGTTGTCAGTAGCCATGTATATTAACTCCGACTCTGCAAACCCTGCTTTGCTACCATCGTCGGGAGGTGGTGGATCCAAATCGGCAAAGCCAATTCGAGGCTTTTGTCAAAGATTAAAGGGTAAGCAGGGTCGTTTCAGAGGTAATTTGTCAGGTAAAAGAGTAGATTTTTCAGGAAGAACCGTCATTTCTCCTGATCCCAATTTGAGAATTGATCAGGTAGCTGTGCCAGATCGTGTGGCCAAGGTTTTGACTTACCCAGAGAAATGTACCCGTTACAACCGCAAAAAGTTACAACGCCTTATCCTCAATGGACCAGATATACACCCCGGTGCAAACTACCTTGCTAAGCACGATGAATTGGCCAAGCGTAACTTGAGATTTGGTGACAAAATGAAGCTTGCCAGAAATTTGCAAATCGGTGATATTGTGGAAAGGCATATAGAAGACGGCGATGTTGTATTATTCAATAGACAGCCGTCATTGCATAGATTGTCTATTTTGTCTCATTATGCAAAGATTAGACCCTGGAGAACATTTAGACTTAATGAATGTGTTTGTACTCCCTATAATGCCGATTTTGACGGTGATGAAATGAATTTGCATGTGCCTCAGACAGAAGAGGCCAGAGCTGAGGCTATTAACTTAATGGGTGTAAAAAACAATTTGTTGACACCCAAATCTGGTGAGCCAATTATTGCGGCTACCCAAGATTTCATTACCGGCTCATATTTAGTGTCCCACAAAGACTCATTTTTTGACAGGGCCTCTTTAGTTCAGCTTTTATGTATGATGTCAGATGCTGATATACATTTTGACTTGCCACCACCTGCAATTTTTAAACCAGTTATGTTATGGACTGGTAAACAGGTTTTTTCCCTCTTAATTAAACCCAACAAGTCGTCTAATGTGGTTATTAACTTGGACGCAAAGAACAAAACATTTATACCTCCTAAAAAGGGATTCCCTAATGAAATGTCCCCAAACGATGGATATGTTATCATCAGAGGATCTAATATTTTGAGTGGATTAATGGACAAATCTACGTTGGGTGATGGTAAAAAACATTCAGTCTTTTATACGATTTTGCGAGATTATGGTCCTGAAGAAGCGGCAAATGCTATGAATCGTATGGCAAAATTGTGTGCAAGATTTTTGGGTAACCGTGGGTTTTCCATTGGTATCAATGATGTTACACCTGGAATTGAATTGAAGAAAACCAAAGAGTTAATGGTCGAGCAAGCCTATTTGAAGTGTGATGAATTAATTCATTTATATAACAAAGGAAAATTGGAGACACAACCTGGTTGTAACGAGGAACAAACATTGGAAGCTAAAATTGGTGGTTTGTTGTCTAAAGTTAGAGAAGAAGTAGGTGAAGTTTGTATTAAAGAGTTAGACCCCTTAAATGCTCCTTTAATTATGGCAACCTGTGGCTCAAAGGGTTCTACTTTGAATGTCTCTCAGATGGTGGCAGTTGTTGGTCAGCAGATTATTGCAGGTAATCGTGTGCCAGATGGTTTCCAAGATAGATCCTTGCCTCATTTCACAAAAAATTCCAAAACTCCGCAGTCTAAAGGTTTCGTTAGAAACTCGTTCTACAGTGGATTAACACCTCCGGAATTTTTGTTTCACGCTATTTCTGGTAGAGAAGGTTTAGTTGATACTGCCGTTAAAACGGCAGAAACTGGTTATATGTCTAGAAGATTGATGAAGTCCTTGGAAGACTTATCTTCACAATATGACAATTCCGTTCGTAATTCATCAAATGGTGTTGTGCAGTTCACCTATGGTGGTGATGGACTAGATCCCTTCGATATGGAAGGAGATGCTGTCCCTGTGAACTTTAATCGTCAATGGGATCACTCTTTCAATATCACATTTGATGTTCAAGAGAAGGGCTTGTTGCCATATGAAATAGTAGAGTTGGTCGATTCTATATTAGTACCTTTGGAGGACCAGTTGATTAGACATGATAATTTAGGACAAGTTTTAGCTCCAGATGATTTTGATAAAATTGAATATATTGATCAAAAGCATGCCCAAAGAAATTATTACCAATCTCTTCGTGATTTCATCACCAAAAAAGCTGAAATTTTAGCCGGAATTAGGGAACGAAGAGGATTGCAGGCCAATTTTACCAAAACAAATGATATTGATATTTACATTGAAGACGACGAAGCAGCGATCAATGCTGTGAACCAGATTTTGAAAATGTCATCCAAATCCATTGAGAAGTTTTTGGAGCAATGTCTTTACAAGTATTCCAGAGCCAAGGTTGAACCCGGTACTGCGGTGGGTGCCATTGGTGCACAGTCTATTGGTGAACCGGGTACACAAATGACGTTGAAGACATTTCATTTTGCTGGTGTAGCATCTATGAATGTTACTTTGGGTGTCCCCCGTATCAAGGAAATTATCAATGCCTCTAAAACAATTTCTACTCCGATCATCAACTCAGTGTTAGTAAATGATGATGATGAAATTGCTGCGCGTGTTGTTAAGGGTAGAATTGAGAAGACTTTGTTGAAGGATGTTGCATATTTCATTGAAGATGTTTACAAAAACGACTTGGCGTACTTGTCGATAAAGGTTGATATGAAGACAATCGAGAAGTTACAATTAGAACTTACGATTGACCAAATTGCTTTAGCTATTGTCAATGCACCCAAGCTTAAGATTTTGTCCGGTGATGTTTCTGTTAGTGGAAAAGACAAGGTTAATGTTTTGGTAACATTGCGTGAAACCAAAGCTGAGATGTTGAGGAATTCAACTGACAATTCCAATGCTTTATTTTTCAGAATGCAACAACTTAAAAGGGCTCTTCCTGGTATTTGCATCAAGGGTTTGCCCAATATTTTCCGCGCAGTTATTAATATTCGCGACGATTCCAAGAAAGAGTTATTAGTTGAAGGTTATGGCTTGAAGGATGTCATGTCAACCGATGGTATTGTAGGTACCAAGACTACCACTAATCATATCCTTGAAGTTTTTGAAGTTTTGGGTATTGAAGCAGCCAGAGGTTCAATTATCAAGGAAATTGACTACACTATGAGTAATCACGGTATGAGTGTCGATCCTCGTCATATCCAGCTTTTAGGTGACGTTATGACGTACAAGGGAGAAGTATTGGGTATTACCAGATTTGGTTTGAGTAAAATGAGAGATTCAGTGTTGCAATTAGCATCATTCGAGAAAACTACTGACCACTTATTTGATGCTGCATTTTTCATGAAGAATGACAAGATTGAAGGTGTTTCTGAATGTATTATTTTGGGCCAAACCATGAGCATAGGAACTGGTGCCTTCAAGTTGGTTAAATCATCAAACTATGACAAAAAGGTTTTAAAAAAGAAGCCAGCTTTGTTTGAGAGTTTATGCGAATTACCCATGCCTGCTTAATTTGTGTAATATAAGCATTGTATAATAAAAAACGAGTTTAGAGGAGATTGTAGAAAGTAGTTGGGGATTAAATTTACGAATTTTTAGAGGAAAAAATGAACCTTGAACCCCAATACCAAAGTTGTATTATATAGAATGAGCAATAGAGACGGTATTTACTCGTATATTCATATAGATGACCCTAACCAAGTGTTGTATATGGAACGTTGGCATGATGAACCAATTCCTTTTGATGATATAGAGACACAACCATTGTTAGATGCTACTTCCAGCTTATTTCCTCAATTGATGTTGGAAGAGGAAGAGGATGGAATTATACCTATAAACTCAACTACTTTTGGCGCAAAGGTATACAAGAACAGAAAGTTGTTCAAGGACAAGATATGGTCAGATTTGGGCATCTTTGAAAAGTTTCTTTCTGATTCAAGCCTGTTGCATAAGCAAAGTGATAAAACAATACTTCCGCCCATTAGCAGTAAACTGTTTAATGGCGCCTATGACGCGCAAGAGCTTAGCGGGCTAACTGTTGCGGAATTCTTGTCTAATGGCTATATGCATCAAGAAAACGACAATTCGCTTTCTCCTGATATGGCAAATGATAGTATGATAGGAATCTATCAAGGTGATATTTCATTAAATTCAACCTCGGACTTTACTGGGCCTTGTAATACCACTTTTCTCAATCTCAGATCTAATTCAATCACGTTGCATCCCAACACAGCACCACCAGTGGTTGTACAAACCCCACGAGGAGGTAAAACCCGACAGCTCTCAGCTGATAAAAATTTACAAACACCTATAACGCGAATTATGAGATAAGTTTTATTATAGCTACTATCCTGATAATATTAAATAATGAATCCAGTGATAAATACAAATACATGAACTGAAAGTAAAGGTTATAATGAGTTTAAAGCATGGTTATTTTAGCCGCTTCAATTTCGCTTTTAAGCTCTATCAATTTTATACTGCGCTTTTCAGAACGCTCATAACGACGTTTAATTTTAACTGCAGCCAAAACAAAGGTGGCTAAAATCTTGAATGTCAAAGGCCCGCCACTTTTTATACGCATAGAGGTATAGTCAGGATATATTCCACATTTTGAAAGTTGTTTTATATCATCCTTGAGCCATGAATTAGAGTTCTTTATTGCATTGATTGTGTATGAGTACATGAGCTCCAAGTCATTGGCCTTAAGCGAAACATCATGGATTTTTGCTTTATAATAAAGAATTTCGCTTTCCAATAGAGACCGTGTTTTAGAATTTATTGTATAATTATGACCATCATGAAGCTGCTGAGAAAGTTTGTCAATTTTTTTTTGCAAATAATTGTTTGTGGCCTTGACTTTGGCTAGTTCACTTGTTTCTTTTATGTTGAGCTTTCCAATTTTGTCATCAAGTAAATTTGCACTATTTAGTTCGTTGACTTTATTGGCTAATTTCATGCAATGGCTAGTAACTTTAAGCAAGTCTTGGTTCATTTCTTGAGCCCTTCTTTCCCATTTTAGTTTATCTGCTTGATAATCTGATTCTTTCATTTTGAACTCAGAATTCAAGCCGACAAGTTTGGAATTTTCAGATTGTAACTCCCGTAATTTCTCATCCAAAATGCTTTTATTGCTGTCTGATTCTGCCAACAGTTTGGTAAGTTCACCATTAAGTTTTGTGGTTTCCTGTAATTGAAGTTCTAACAAGCCTTGGATTGCGGAGGAGTCGACCAGTCCCTGTTTAGAAGCCTCATTTTCTAATTTTGAGTTCATCAACTCTAAAGACTTTATCTTGTCCTTATAGTAATTGACCTGTCTTTCGCTTTGGAGACGCACGTTTTCTAAGTCAAGTTGCAACTTTTTGATCTTGATTTCATCATCAGACTTAGACCTTAATAGAGAAGAAACCTCATTTCTTTGGTCATAGCGAGATTCAAACTTCCGGCTATCTTCTAAACGAGACTCAAGAATCTGAATTAGATCCTCCTTTTCACGTATTTGGTTTTTGAGTTTGTTTAATTCTAATTCTAAATTCATGACTTTTATGTTTCGAGATTCAGAATCGTAACCCTCTATATCAATTGTCTTTGCCCGGTAGTCTTTAACGGTTTGACGAAGTTGATCATTTGCAAAAAGAAGATCCTTTAAATCACTTTCTACACTTTGTAGATCAGGAACATTTAACAATCCTTGCACTCTCTCTAAAAGCAGTTTGTAATCTAATATTTGCCTTGACAAATCCCTGCACTTGTCTTCCAACCTCATGTTTTCATAACGAAGTTGCTGTTCTATACCATTGGTTGCAGGCAGATTGATGGATTGATCTAGTTTTCTTTGTAGCAATCGCTTCTCTTCAGTTAGATCTATTAGTGACTGTTCTTTAATACGCAATTGAGCTTCCAAATCTGAGATATCGTCTTCATACCTATGCGTCAAGGCTTCTATACTCTGTTGCTGTTGTTTGATACTAGACCTAAGCCTTTTTACTTCAGAATCACTGGTTAAATTTAAATTCTCGGCTTCCTGAGCTTTGATGTCTAATTCAGACTGTAATGACTCAATTTGCTCCTTCAAACGAGAATTGCGAGAATTTAAGGTTTTAATTTGAGCTTCGTATGAGTTGTTTGTATGCTCTGAAGACAGTCTTATCATACTTAATTCTTTCAATTCTTTAACCTTGGCATTTAGCTCCAGTTCTAAATCGCCAACTTGGCGCTCAAGTCTACGAACTGTACTTCTGCTAATATTTAAAGCTTCAGCCAAATCCTGTTCTTTGGAATAGTGTTTATCCAATATTGATTGCAAGTTGTTATCTTTTTTTGCAACGCTTTCAGCTAATTCCTTTTGAAGCTGATTAAACTTCCTTCGCCATTCCAATGTTTCTTGTCGAGCCTCCATTAAATCGTTTTTTGTATTGTTTATTTCCATGTTGAACTCAGCTTGTAAATTTTCAACTTGCTTCTTCCAATAAGCAATTTCTTTAAAATTTTCCTTAATCTCAGCATCGGCCTTGGCCAATTTTGATATAACTTCGCTTTTCGCATTATTATCTTGCTTTTTGTACTCTTCGCGTTCGCTTTGCAACCTATCAACTGTGGTCTTTAACTCAAAAACATTCTTTTCTGACTTAGAAAGACTGTCTCTTAAATGGTCAATACTCTCAAGAAGCTTTGGAACTTCTTGGGAATCTAGTTCGTATTCCTTGACTTTTAGTTTTAAGTTCTTGTTTTCTGCCTCAAGCGATTCCATCTGCTGCATTAGTTCGGGCAGGGGGGTAGCTTTTGAATTTAGCAAATGTCTCAATTCAGAAACTTGATTTTCGTGCTTTTTTATCATATCTGCATGTTCCAATTCATAACGCCTGTGTATTTCCTTGATTTTCTGTTCATAGCGGCTCGATGTATCCTCATGAGACAGATTCATTTTATTTCTTTGCTGTTCATAGCGATTTAATGCTTCTTCACGCCGACCCAACTCTTCGTTGAATTCGGCTTGCATTCGTGAAATTTCAGACTCATGCTTTTCTCGCAATTTTACGATATACTCACTCTCGGCATTTTCTTTATTTGGCAGATTCTTCTGATCAATTTGGCGCCCATTGAGCTCTTTTTTCAACTTTTCTATCTCATTTTGAAGATGAAGATTTTCTTTAAATAGCCGCTGCTGTTCCTCGGGAGTATTTTCTAAAAATCTCTTCATAGCTACAAAATTCACCTTTAAACGGTAATTTTCTGCCTCTAAGCTACGCAAACTCTCCTCTTGCTCCCTGATTGTAGAGCCAGACACGAACTCCTTAGTTGTACTAGACCCGTTTGCTCTTGGAACCTCATTTATATGATCTTCAAAGTCATCATTGGTGAAATCAAGCGTACTATCAAAATTATGAACTTGAGCTGAGTCCCCTTGGTTGTCTTGAATTGGCCTGAACAATCCCGGCTCAGTCTGTGGTTTCCTAGTCGTTCCGAGTCGCGATTGTGCCTCCCGTTTCGAACCAATTGGGGTGAATTCATGATGGCCACCATCACCTTGCTTTTGGGGCGTGGCAACCAATTTACGTCTAAACATTTAGTGTTTTCTGTCGCGTATGTTGATTTGTTTAAAAAAAAACGTCATTCTCGAACGCGTTTGGTAAAAAATCTATAAATTCACTTGACTTGATCACGTGCTTTTCTACAAAAGCATCACAACTCGGTGATAGCGGTTTTAAAGCCCTCGAGAGCACTGTAGGCAGCTCCAGACTCGATGGAAGTCTTAGCTAAAGAGACACCTTGTGACCAGGAATTTGCAAGTCCAGAAACCACGGCAATAGCAGCCGAATTAAGCAAAATATAATCAACAAGCGGATGGTTCTTACACTCTTTTACTATGTAGTCAGGCTCATCTTGTTTTAAAATGTGAAGCAAGACTTCAGCATTTTCTTCTGGAGTCCCAGACTTGACCGAGCTTAAAGGATGCTCGGGCAAGTTGAAGTCTTTGGGAGAAATTACTCCCTGTTCTACTTCTCCAGTTTCATCAATTAACCAGTACTGAGTAGTTCCTATGGGCGAAATCTCATCAAGCCCGACATTTCCATATACCACCATAGTTTTCTTGTGTACGGGTGACTCTTTTGCTAAGATCAGGGCGGCATTTGCATACTCTTCACCAAGCTTTTTAGAGTATACTCCTAAAATTCTTGCCTGAATCGGGATTGGATTGAGCAAAGGACCCAAAATGTTGAAAATGGATGGTATCCCCAAATTAGCCCGCACTTCTGCTACTTTTCCCATTGCAGGATGGAAGGCAGGTGCAAATAAGAAACAAAAGTTAGATTTATTAACAATTTTGGGAGTTGTGTTACTATCCACCTTCATTAAATCCACCCCAAGACACTTCAACAAGTCTCCCGATCCCGACGAAGAAGTAGACGCTTTTCCTCCGTGCTTGCATACTTTAAGTCCCATTCCTGCTGCTACAATTGCTGAGGACGTAGATACATTGAATGTGTTTTGACCATCTCCACCTGTACCCACGATATCAATATACCCAGCTGAATCCACAAGTTGCGGAGGTATCAATTTTGAAAACTCCAATACGGTTTTAACTGCACTGGCTATGTATTGCGATTCTTGGTCTAACCCTCTCATTCGAAGAGCAGTTAAAAAAACTGCCGTTTGTACATCTGATGGTATACCCTTAAAGATAATTCTCAAGCACGTAACCAAATCCTCTGGTGTTAGGTTTGGCTCTTCCAAAAACAATGACTTAATATAGGGAGTCAATACATTCTTACTAGCGTTTGGCATCGGAATAAACTTGTTGAGTCAAATGTTCTACATCAACAGTTTTTTTTTTCTCCTACAATCTAAGTTCCTGAATCATGTCTACAGATCGAAATAGTATTCAATTTATTGGCCAAAAGTTCTTTAAAAGCTTAAAAATAGGATCCTTCTTTTCTCTTCAAAACCTCCTTCTATCACTCCTCTACTTCATGGGTAAAATCGGTTTCACCAGCATGATCAGTTTCACCAGTAACATCTACTTCAAATGTAATTTCTTTATCTGCATCAAGATATGAATCACACATGCACCAAATTGAAAGTTTATAATGGCCTGGGTTAGGAACAGTAAAATTCAATTTCAACATTTGTGAACTTTGGCTTATAGCAGTCTTTTTGATTGCGTAAAGTTGGCGAGTTTCAGAATCACCAACCACAACCCACCAGGCTTCTTTCTTTTTAATAGGGTAATAATGGGAAACAACGGTAAGGTCTTCCATTTCTTCGTCTCTCTCTAATATTACAGTAATTGTTTTGGGCTCATTAGCCATTATGGGCTCATTTAAGTCAAGCTGGTAGCTCAAGTCGATATTGGGATATTTGTTTACAAACTCAGCAACATCGTTGAGTTTTTCACCTTCCAATTGCAAAACCTCATCCCTCACATCATCTTCCAACGACATGATATCATATACTGTTTCGACCTGGTGTTGCTGGCAACGTTTAAGAATTTGCTCGTCAAAATGAGGTACCTGCTTTAAAGGGCTATCGCGGTTCCAAGTTGCTTGTACAACCATCTGCGATATATCCATGCAATGGATTGCATTCAAGTATCCCTCGCTTGACAATGTGTCAATGGCCGCATATATCAAATTAAGAACACGCTTGAGTATATATTTCTGGTCAATTGAAAGGTCTAAGGGCAAAGAAATCCGTGAGAAATGTGACTGTAATAAAATAAATGCTTTAAAGTGGGGAGATTCATAGTCTTCATCTGACAGTTTAACCGGAAGGCGATTATAAATCTTTGAAAGTATTATATCCTCATTATTTCTGATAGGCAAATTATCAAACTCAGCAGCAGATGTAATTGTTTCTAAAATGACCTTGAGTCTGGTGCGATTGTTAAGATTGTTGAAGTTTTTCATTGTGTTGAAAGAAATGCTATAATGAGCTGCAATCATTGCCCCGTTAGAAGGAGTAATTTCATTGTACTCATTTTCTTGTTCTTTATCTTCTTGATCCTTCTCTTCTTCTTTTTCTTCCTCTTCCTCATCCTCCTCTTCGAGTTCAACCAATCTGGCATCCTCTAATTCCGCCAACGTGGCCTCAATGAGCTCGGATAAAAACTCAGATATACCCAAGTGCGACGTATCTTTGACGTCATAAAAGCTTGGGTTAAGCTGCAATCTCCGATAAAAATATGTGAATGTTATCCAGTCAATACAGTTTTGTTTGTTACTAAAACTTTGTGTACTGATTTCATCGATAAAGAAATCATAAATTGAGGCAGGCAAAAAACTTTCAATTGGTAATGCTTCACTTAAAAACCTATTATAAAAGCTTAGATTTGCAGTTGTCGTAAAAATCAAGGCTTTTGATTCGTTGGATGCTTCATCTCTACAGCATCCCACCATTTCCAAAATATTATTCACAGGGTAATTAACATATCTGTGTTCTTTACCTTCAAATTCTTGGGTGCCAAAAATTACGACATTTTTGGCAGTAGGGGCGTAATAGCAAGTATCCTTAGATGCAAACAATAAAGTAATAATTGAATTCTCAAACAACCGTTCCACAATCAACTGGTCTATAGAATTCATGCCTTCATATAGTATCCCAATACCGCTGATGATCATTTCCCGCAAAACTTTATCTTGGATACGTTGCAAATACACATCAATTTCAGCAACTTCAACTTTTAGCAAATTCCAATCATCACTAGTAGCATTTTGAATAAAGCTATAACCAATTTTAACACTCTCATGTCTACTTGAAACAAAAATGATTGATCTATCCTCTTTCCGTGAATTCTCTTTGATGAATTCGTATGATGGCTTTATCATATAATTTAATAATGCTGTATTATTGTTCAAGTCGGAGGATTGTAGTTTAATCTCTTTGATCTTATTGAATCTATTCAAAGGATTAAAGTTGAATATGCTTTGTTTTGTGCACCCGATCCACTCCCCAAAGTCTTTTCCGTTAGCCAAGGGTGATGATAAAGCAATTAGTCTCAATCCACTTTTAACTTGTGCAGAAACAAGTCTCATTCGGGCAATAATAACTTCGTAGGTTGCACCAAACACTCCATTTCCCACCATATGAGCATCATCTGCAATGAACAATTCAATATTTTGTACTGCTTTTCTTTGTTTCCATCGCTTCGATACAATATTAAATTGTTCAGGGGTAGCTAATATCAAATGACTACTGCCCAATAAGGCAATATTTTCAGTTAAATCATCTGTTAGTTTGTTAATAACTTTTCCTGCTGATGTCAAGTCTTTGAACTTTTTGTTCCAGACCTTGGCCAACTTATCAATTTTTTCTTGGCTTGTATTGATGTAAACTGCTCGGCCCTTGTTCTGTCTCCAATGGTTAAGAAGAGCTATTTCAGCACATACAGTCTTACCCCCACCTTTGGAAATACCGATGAACACATTATCATCTGAATTATACAAGCTGGGGAATACCTGTGATTGAAACTTGTTAAAGTAATTAAAATCAAACAAATCAATAAACTCGGAGTTCTTTAAAGAAGTGGTGGATAAATTTTGTAAATCATGTAATTCTGTAAATGGTGGGAACTTTTTGGGAAGTTTGATATCATCAATAATTAATGGTATTTTCCATTCACCATGCAACCATTTATCACTTAGAAAAGTAATAAAATAATTAGGTTGCACTGGGTCGGTAATCGGGACACAGAACTCCATAAGGTGGTCTTTACCAACATAGTTTTTACGTATAGTCATGTTTTCCGAATAAAGTATCTTTTCGCCGTCACAATCCTCCACAATTACCAAAAACTGTTCTGAATTACCATGATATGCGTAGTTCCAATTCCAATTGGGAATTATTTCTACCTGAACACGAAGTAAACTTGGTGTAATGGGCTGTGCATAGTAACTTAATGAAAGCTTTGGGAATTGCTGCAAAAACTCATATGCTTGTTGACTTTTTCCCCTTAGGTTCAATGCTTCTGCTAATTCTGAGGCGTCTAGATTGAAATAGCTCACCCATGGTAAATGCGAGCTTTCTGTTGCCTTAATGATTTCATTTGGTACAGAAGGTCCAAATTGTCTAAATGGAGAATTTGACAACCATATTCTCTTCTCCACTGTTTTGCACAAATTTAAAGTTAATTTTGATAATGCAGACCAGTTTTTCTTCAATGTGATAGTATAAATTGCACGTAAAAGTCTACCCGCTGACTGTGTAATATATATCATATCTGCCATAAGCGCGAATCCATCTAGACGCAATCTCGAGATATAAGTTTGTAATAAAACATTGACTTTAGCTAAAGGGTCATTGGGATTCTCCTTAATTGGAAATGGGCATTTTTCTAAAAGTTTAGTGATCTCAAGTTTTTCCTCCTGTCTTACAGGGATAAGCCTAAATTCACCCGAAGACGCAAAAATCCTGAGTAAATCAATTTCTGTAAACCATGGCTTCAATTGAGTATTATACATATTGATCGTTTCATAGTTGATATAGAAGTGCGAAGAAATTTTTCCCAATTCTGTTGACTTTATGTTGCCAGATTCCGCATCATATTCAACCAATTTATTTCTTTCCAAAATGGTTAAAGCTGAATGTACTAAATCTGCTCTCTTCCAGTAATACGAATCATCTTTAGAATATTCTGCACCAACATGGTATAGAGCAGGTGATTGTTGCATTCTAATGTACAAGTATGTATATCCCAACCAAACAATTGCATCCTCTCTTGACTTTATGGTGCCAAGCACAACCTCAGCATTTAATGAGTCAGCTAACTTACTCATAAATTGTGATTCTATGGGCAATTGCTCGTTGAGAATAGCCAAGTAGTACTGAACTTCATCTTGAGATGTAATAATTACACCCTCACCAGTTTTATCATATCGAGGCCTACCAGCTCTACCCAACATTTGTAAAATATCTTGGGGAGAAAGTTGAACCCATGTACCTCTTTCAGGCGAATAAGTTTCAGTACCTTTGATAACAACCGTGTGAGCGGGCAAGTTAACACCCCATGCTAAAGTTGCAGTCGACACAAGAACTTGCAAATGGCCTTGGGCAAACAAATCCTCAGTCACGCTTCTCTCACTTTTGTTTAATCCGGCATGGTGAATTCCAAAGCCACTAGGTACAATATCTTTCAAACTTCGATCAGTCATCATTTCTGCTTCTTGTTTCAAAACTTCCAACGAGCCAGCGTCGGACTTTAAAACAGCACTCAATTTGTCCTCTTCTATCAATTTTTCTCTTAACCACTTCGCAGTCTTGTATGTACTTTTTCTCGAATGAACAAAGATGATTATTTGATGTTTATTTTTCATACATTCAAGTAGCTTATCATAACATGCTTCATTCATTGCATTTAGTTTTTTGATAGCCTTTTTCTCCTTGATGCTAATAAATTGCTGCTGTAAGGGGCAAGGACGGTATGAAGCATCGAAGTAAAATAATCCCTTTTTGACATGCAAAAATTTTGCTACATCCTGATAATTTGGCAAAGTAGCAGAAAGCCCAACTAATCTAACTGGTTCGCCTGTTCTCTCAACATTTCTTAAAATTCGACTTACTATGTTTTCTATGACCGGTCCTCTTTCATCATGCAACAAATGTATTTCGTCAATAATCACTAATCTTGTAAGGCTTGTGTAAGACGTATCAGAGCTTTTACGTGTTACAACATCCCATTTTTCCGGTGTTGTTACCAACACTTGTGTCTCTGATATTTGTTGTTGTGACAAATTCGAATCACCTGTTAATTCATTAACCACAATTCCATAGTTTGCAGTTAACCTTCTTTGGAATTCTCTCATTTGCTCTTGGACCAATGCTTTTAAGGGAGCAATATAGACAATTTTAAAATTCTTAAGCTTGATATCACCTGTTGATTCATTTCTATAGTTTTCAATTGTTCGAAGAATTGTTAACATTGCAACATTAGTCTTACCTGCACCCGTTGGCGCACATAATAGAATATTTTCATCTGTTTGAAATGCAAGAGGGTAGATTTTTGATTGAATTCTGTTCAAAGAGGATGTTTCAGTTGATGGAAAAACCACTCTAGCCCATTCTGGTAATTCAGAAATACTGATCAAAATCTCGTCTTTAATTGCTGGAGGTTCTGGAGGGGGGATACTAATCACATCATATGACTTTTTGCTTTGCTGGAATGATCCTTTTGGAAGTTTGATTTTTGAATTAGTCATTAGATGAGCCCTTTCATCAAAACTAAGTGCATCTAAATCTACTATTCTCGGCTTACGAACCAGATCTAACCGTTTGTTCATTGTAGGTATTTCAGGATTCTCATCAGACAACTTTCTTTTTTTTTGACTATTTCCATTCAACTCAGTTACAAGTTCGTTCAAATTATGTGATTGCATCTGAGCAAATATTTTTGCTTGATCACCTTCTTCACTCTCAAGTAATTTTATTCTGTATACCAATCGCCAACGGTTCATAATACAAAGCTTAATAAAATCAAAGTGATCATATTCAAACAATTCCATCAATTCATTTTCAAGCTCCCTTATTGATATAGAGTGGTTTGACAAAAAACCCCGAAGTTGTTGGTGAAGTTGTTGAATTTTGACTGGATCCGCATCTTTGTACAACCGAGTAATTTCACGTTGAAGATAAAACTGGTCAATTGACTGTATAGGTATAACACTTTCGGTTTTCTCTGAATTCCGGTCTTGCAAGATAACCTCTGATTGAATATTATCGATGCTTTTCATGGCATCATTGTCTTTAAGGTCCACCTCTTCATGAATTTCTTCGTCATCATCGCCACCATCATCTTCTATTTCACTTTCTTCTTCAAATAAAACTGCCACACCTTCTCCAGTTTCTTCTTGATCGGTTTCATTCTCCAGCAAGTTATAGTCGGTAATACGATTAGCTAAGTTAACCAAGTCGTTGAATTCTGTATCCAGAACTGGCAGCTCCATAATTGAGCACACCTCCTGCATCTTTTCACGAGGCAGAACATCCTTCTGTTTTAATATTTCTAAAATAGTGTTTGCTGCCAGTAGAATCACATCGTGGCTTGCATCTGGTAAAAACTTATGAGCCTCTGTCATTATCAAGTCAAAAATGTGCGCCGTCTCTTCTATTGTTGGTCTATAAGACATGCCTTCAATCGATGAATAAGAGTAATTATTGAATTGTACATCTTGGTTCTTTCTCTTCTGCTTTTTCCTACTCTCTAAGGGTTGAGCACGCTGCTCTTTGACTAACCCTGACCCCATTTCTTTTGTAGAGATATAGCCCTTGATTGACATAGGAAGTGAATTTTCTTCTTCACCTCTCGGCTTTCTTCCGGCACGTATAACCTTGTTAGACATTTCATCATAGCTATACTGTTTATTTTCCAGCATATTGTCGTTGTTGGTTAGTCAAGTTTATGCTAGTCAGTTGTATGTAAATTTCTCGATGACTTGAAATTGTGTGCACACCTGTAATATTAAAACAAACTAGACACTATAAACGACAAAAACAATATAACAGAGTCCGGTAACTGTCAATTCACAACTACAAAGCAGTTTTCATATATTTTGATACATCTGTTATAGTTTCAAAATATATTAATGTGTCATTAGAATACAATTTAAGGCCATAGTGATCTATTTTCAGTCTATATGTAAAAATAGGGTATTGATTAAATATTATTAATTTAAATATTTCCCACTACTGTGGTCTTAGATCTGATAGAACAAGACTCATTTCTTCATAAATTATGTATAAAAGTGTTATAAAATTATCAGGCAAATAACATACTTTTTATATCTTTTCTACAAACTACTGTAATAGGCTGCTTTATTTTTACCAGGCAGGCCAAATTCTGTCTTACCATAAAAACCCAATTAATGATGTCTATAAAATGCTGGATTGTATATATTTATTGAAATTAGAAAGAGAGCCTTTATTATTTTTAATATAATTTCAGATTCTCGATTATATTGTATAAAAATCGTATTGTACAAGTTCAACTTAAAGACTGTTGTAAAAATTGATCTAAAATATTTTAGTATATATACAGTCAACATCAACTTGAAATTTACAATAAAGCTTATATTGAGTCTGAGTAAAGAGTTACAGTTTTTATATTAGGCGGCTCTGTTTGGATATGTTATTCAGCTTTTTTTCAATTTGAAAGATACTTAGTCTTCTTCAGATATGATTCATAGTTATCTTGAATTGACTATAATGATGCCTTAATATCTTGAGTAAAACTGCTGCCAAATACTAATGAAAACTATTAGAATTTTGGTATTTGCTTATAATAATAATGAACAAAAATATATAAAGAGAGTTTTTGAAGATATTTCAATGTATAGAAACCAGAGTATTTCTCTATATGTTTTAGGGTGTGTGATAAATGAATTAATGCTGTTTATTGTGTTTTTCTAGGTTTTTAAAAATTTTAAGGTAAAAAGTAATTTGAGTTGTGATGTAGAACTTATTCAAAATACAATGTTAAAATAGGATTTTTTTCAAACACTACTTGAAAATTGATGAAACCCTATCAATTTTCAAATAAACAAAGCCAAAACTTTAAGAAATGTAAATGGCATAACATCAACAACTTATATAATAGTATGATTTCTGAATGAGAAACTTCAACTATCTCCGCAAAACTCAAGTTTATACCGAATATCCCGATTATAGTGGTAAAATATATCTACTTCGGTTATATATTGCGTCATGGATGTTTCCAGACATTTTCGCTCTTTAATCTAGATAAAAGCTGTTGGCACAAATCAGCGAACTAATAGCTAAAAGAGGCTATTATATTAATAATTGCATTTGTTGATTTTAATTAATCCAATAATTAAGCTCCCACAAGAGAACTTATATTTTATAAGAGAATCGAGGAATCAGGTATGGAAAAGAAGTAGTAGAAGCACATCATCACAACGGTTCATAAGTAAAAGAAAAACAAATTTTCTATTAACCAAGAGAACTAATAATGAAGATTCCAGCTGGATCTTATAATTACTAAAACACTTCACTCATAAGTTTTAATCATAAAAAATATCTTATGTAAACCCTTGTTAGTTAGAAGCTTTATTTTAAAAATAATTTTTTTATAAAAAAATGATTCCGCCCAGGATCGAACTGGGGACGTTCTGCGTGTTAAGCAGATGCCATAACCAACTAGACCACGCAACCACTTGATATAATAAATAAATGTGAAAAGTTAATAAAAAGGTGTTTCAAATTATTATTTTTTAATTTTTTATTTAAAGCTACACCGCAGATTTATGCCCTTTAAACTTTTTTCAGTTAGTCAGCAAACTAGAATCAATAAGTGGGCTTATATACAGTTGAAAGAAAAAGTAATATAACATCAGTTTATGCCATTATATAATTCAATTTAGTATATTGAAGAACAATATATATATATAATACAATTAGTTCTTCGGTCACAGGCTTTAGCTCTTGTTTTGTAGCTCTTTTCGAAAATTGTGCACTGATTCAAAAATTCTATGTAAGGGGCAGTTGCTGAAATCTTGAATGAATAAAATATGATATAAATACACCACTTGATATCATAAAAGTAGTTTTTAAATATCCTTTTAAAAACCACATCAGCTGTAAACCGAACTTGATACTATCATATTAAACTTGGCTTTATTGAAAAAATACTGTTTTGTCACTGATTGTTTCTTCAGACCTTATTTTGATACACTAACGCATTATGACACCAAAAAGCTGCAACATTTTGTCTAGTGAGAGTATAATATCTATTTTTAATCTGCTTACTAGAATTGTTCAATATATATATGCTGAACTGAACCCTCAATAACATTATGTCCCAAAAGACTAGTCTTTTCTGAACAACCTAGAACAAGGAATATTTTGTAAAATTAGACAAGTAGACTAAGTTTATTTTACTTTTAGAACAATAACTATATTTGAAAAGCTGTATTAAGTTACGGTTTACAAAATTAGACTTTTAGACACAATTCATAATCTGAATTCAAAATAAAGAAACAATGAATTTACCCTCAAAGCAGTTAAAGCTAAAAATCAAATGATTTATTATCAGCCCTATCGCTTTTTTTATTAAGGTAATACAAAATTTTGGTACCTAAAAGTGAAAAAGAGGACTTTTTTCACTTATTATTATGAAACACAATCAATTGATTTAAGGTCCCAAAATTATAATATTTATATGTGCTCAAAAATGTTTAACTTTTCTGGTTTTATAATTATTTGACCATTATATTTTGAAACATCACAGGTGCATTTAAATATAAGCACATAAAAAACTTACATTAGAAGAAGTAGTCAAGAAGTTGACATCTTGAATTATTTTCAAGTAAAAGGCGTATTGACAAAAATATATTTTTAAAAGAGAAGCTCCACCGAACTCCAACCAGAGTTTTTTTTAAAACTGCTTTTTGAATTATTAAATTGTCTTGCTCAAAATTTTCAAAGTAACTAGCTAATTTATGGCCGAAAAACTTTCATATTATAATACTGATAATGAAAATCCTAAATATTTTGGCTTTTCACTATAGCAGCCTTCAGCCCTGTATCAGAAAAAATTTAATACCTAAAGCAATTATTAAAAGAAGCAAACTTTAAGTCAATTCTTTGATATATACAATCTAAAGAAACCGTATATTGTTCATTGAGAAAGTGGGCTTAAAAAGTTTACAAAGTTTTTAAAGGCAGTCGGTTAGAAAGAGATTGAGAATAAATTTTTAAAGAAAATTTTCACGCAAAAGGATATCAATTGCGACAAAAGAATATAAAGGATGGTGAATTTTTAAACCTGATTCAAGAATTGAGTTCGCTTGTGTATTATCTGCCTCATCTTAAGAAACAATATGGTTGATTGAAAAAAGCTCTGGCATTGAATTAAACTGAAAATTATCATATCTACATTGTGTAATACACTCGAAACAAGTGTATATATTGTGAACAACTTTTAAAGAGAGATTTGCTTTCCCTCATGAAAAGCTAATAAAAGATAAAGAGGAAACATAGCAATCCCCGAATCAAATTACAAATATGTTCTTAAATGCTTGTATTATAGTTAATGATATAAAAAAAGGTTTGTTATGAAGAATTCAGGCTCATAGATATACACAAGAATATTATATATTATGAACGGTAGAATTTCAAACAACTTTCCTAAAAATGTTTTTCACTAACACTATAAGGTAAATATCTCAAAAGATCAATGCTCTTCTTCGATTAGAAGGATGTTGGTTAAGCTAAGAATACTAATTGCTAAATTCAAGCAATTTAATATTTATCCTTTACCTTGAGGATGATCTAATAATTTCATGATTAGGAAATTAAAACATATGTGTTAAAGTCTCAAATCAGACTACTGTTACTGTTCTCTTAATAAAAAAACAGCCTTGTTTTAAATTTTTGATTGTATTTTCTTGTAAATTTTAATTTTGTCGTTATAGATTGATTATCAAAATTTGAGGTGATATTTATAATATGTGTTTAGTTCTAAAAAGGAGACAATTGATAAACATTTTCAATCAGCTATTTAGTAATTTTTGATTCCAGTGTTTACTTAAAGTTTGAAAGCTGGATTAAAAGCAATCCCTTATTGTTTAAATTAAACAGGTAATGAGCTATTTATAAGTTTGTTACCCGAATAGATTAAATATAATTAAAACAACACTAATATAATATTTAATAACATAAAAACTGCAATAAAGTCTGTTTTTGCAGCTAAATTTTGCAATCAGTAACTCTAAAAAGTGAGCTCATAGATAACATATTAAAGTTAATGTAATGCAATCAATTTTTCAATATTTTTTGAGAAATGTTTAACTGTGAAACAAGTTTGAAGTAAATAAATAAAAAGTACACGCACTCCCAAAACCAAAAAAAGGAAAATCTAGCTTTTAGTATGGTTGGTACTGATTTCAGCCAATTTTGACCATTAATATTCACTAATGGGACCTGTCGCTTATCATTTACCGGTTTGATCTAGGAAAAATTATGGATGGTGACTCAAATGGAATTTACTAAGCGATTAAAGCTATGGTGTACTGGATGGGATCTAACTTAGATAATTAACATACACTTATCAAATACATTACGGAACTCGTAGTGACTGGAAACTATTGAATGAGAAACTAMGCGGCATATTTTTCAGCCGTATTTGTAAAGACGTACATTCAGCGTATAGTTAAAATCCGGATRTACATATATAGTAATAATATYCATTAAATGTTTTGCAAAACGAAAATGTTTCATTGTTACACTCTTTTGTTTCAATATTGGCTCTTCAATGAAACCATAAATACTTCTTGCATATCCGGATATACATAATATTAATAAATGTAATAAAATTCAAATAAATTTGATTGATACTCGCACATTTTATAGCACACATTGACTAACCTATTGATTAATCTTTCGTTCTCAAAGAATTTTTAAATTTAAGTCTTTTATCATTCAGCTTGCAAATATCTGAAAGACTTGTATTTTGGTGCCTAAATTCAGAATGGATTATAAAATTCATAAATATAGTTCCCCTATTGAATTAGGATTTCTTCAATCAAATAAACTATTGTATACCTTCGCTTATTGATAAAAAGAACTTAGAAATTATAGGTAATCATATCTAAATATAAATCTAGTATTTTGTAGTCATGTACTTTGAGAATTCATGTAGCATGTAGAAGTCATTTGGTTTATGTTGGCTACAAAAAAATGCCTAGTTGTTTTTACCTGCCTCAGATAATTTTAGTTGTTTCATAAACWCCAAATAATTATTGGATTGGATAGCTCAATAAAAGTAAACTTTATGTTTATAATTGATTGAATAATGCTTTTGATGYTTATATCTACATGGAATAAAATTAGCCTGGGYGAGCCCTCAAAACCCAGTCACTCAAAACTAGTATAAAGAAGTTTAATTACCAGATCCAAGCACTTGGATAATCACTAGGAGGCATTTTGAATTAAGCGAAATATGACGAGAAAGAACTGATTTACAGTTACTACATTAGTATTTTTATAGAATACAGTTTGAGACTGATAATGATTGTTCATAATTCATCAACTGGGTGATTTTTTACTTTAAACATTTTACAAAATGCAAATGCTCAATATTGGGCTATACTCTTAAAGTTTATTAAACCTGAAGCTATTATGTATAAAAGGTAGCACATATAGAAGCAATTATCGTAACAAAAGTTATAGTGAGATTAAAAATCATGAATTCTTTAATTAGTTTTATTGTTATTGTGTTGTTGAGTATAGACTCTTTGGTTGCAATTCGATTTCAACACAAWAATGCTTTAGATGATRWTCTGGACCCAAAKMTYYTTGRYGAAATAGATGACTTAGATTTATTCAAGATTCCARCACAGGCTGCCAATAAAGAAAATCCTAAACCAAGAAATATTTGTCTGAATAATGAAAATAGTTGTATTCCTCTTTCTATTGAGTGGCTGGTGGATATCTCAGATGACCCTCACCTACTTGATTTGAACAAATATTGCAACAAGACTGATCTGATTACAGTAAAATATAACATTGACGATCATGTCTTCTGGGGATACCCAAGAGCAAATTGTCGCCTGATAGCTGGCTTAGATTATAAATGTGTAATAACATTACAGAAGCTTAAAAAGTGTCAAAGTGGTGGTATTCCAATATTTGCGCAGTTGGGAAATGAAATACTCTTTGACCCAACGGAATACGACTTGTCTATATTATGGAGTAAGTTTGCACCCCAAAGTTGCATTGAAGGAAAAGGGTTCAAAGATAACGAGTTTCCTGTTGCTGGAATAGTCATAGAAACTTCTATCATGGCTCAAGGGTTACCCCAAGTTACCCACTATTTTTACAATAAAATCAAAGATTGTGCACCAAGTTTTAAAATAGGAATCGAGGCATTTTGTAATGAATCTCCAGAATGGTACAAACATTCACACTTTGACTTTATAAAAGTTAACGGTTGTAGAGATGCTGATGATTTTGAAAAGTGGTTTATTGAGTCTCAGCATTGGACCTCATTTAATGCAAAGATAATATTAATGAGGGATTTCGATAATTTTGGTTACAAAGAATACATTACAAGTCTTATTGAACCAGTGAGATATGAGTTCAACTTTGGTGGAGTTCTTTTATACGATATCAAAAATCTGTTGGACCTCGATGAAATCAGGACCTTATAAAACCCCAGCACTAAAAACTTTATTGTGTTGTGAATGTTCTTTTCCAGCTTAGTTTTTTGTGTAGAGGAGAGAAATATTGATTTGAATACAATATAAATAGTCTGAGCGAGAAAACAGGTTTTTATGTGTCTCTGTCTTAGTGATAGGGTTAGTCCGTTTCGGAATTTAAAGAGTTTGATTATAATAGTGAAAAATATCTATACCGAGCTTGTTGCCATGTGGTTGTAACAAAATATGTAAGGTCTCTTTCAACGTACAATTTGCATACATCTAGCGAATGCTGCAATACAAAATTAATTTATAACCGCATTCGTTTCTAAATAATATAAATTGCATATAGTTTTCAGTAGCATAATTAAGTTTTTCACTGAGAGAGTATAAGATTCATATTATTATCAAGGCAAAATTTAAGCAAATACAACATAGTTAAGTTGAGTAAGATTGATGCTGCAATTTCAACTCATTTTAAAATTTAATACACACTAACAAAACCTGTCACATATTCTTTACTAGATAGATTGTATAGGAGAAATTATGGGTTGTGGCTTAACTGCAGTTTCCTAAGCAAAAAACCAATGGTGTACTGGATGAGGTATACTTTATGTAATCACCATACATTTTATGAAATACATTACGGAATTATTGCCGATTGGAAATTAATGGATAAGAAAATTAACGGCATATTTTTCAGTAGTACCTATAAACACTACTTATTCAGCATATACTTGAGCTATATAAACTTTTGCTATTAGTAATAGAATATTCTTATACTTCAAATGTACAGATATAGTAATAGTRTTCATTAAATGTTTTGCAAAACGTAAATGCTTCATTGTTACACTCTTTTGTTTCAAGATTGGCTCTTCAATGAAGCCATAGATACTTTTTGCATATGCGGGTATACATAATAGTAATAATTATAATAAAATTCAAGTACATTTGATCAACAAGATGTAGCCACCCGAGTATTATTGTAAACTTTAATATTTCTAATGTCACTTTTTATAATGTGAATTTATTAGTTTACTGAATACACATAAAAAGTTTTGAAAGTTAGGTATTGTATCTTATTTCTCTTCACCAATAAATATATACCACTCTACAATCAACTTAATAGTTTTAAACAATTTTTATCTCTTGAAGAAGAAGGACTTTAACACATATCTAGAGCTGTATTATACTAGCACGTATTCTCATAAAAGAAACCAATATAGGTTCAGTTTGACACAAAAGATCGTTTCAAAAAGAACAATCTATCAGAGTTTGTTGGTATCTTTATGTAAACACTCTTGGTTTTTGTGATATATGTTCAACAAAATATGCGTTTCTTGAGCATTTTGTAAGTCAAGATTACGCAATATTCAGCAGAAGCTGTGTGGTAGTTTACAATTGGTAGTAATCTACTCTACTCTATTATCTTGAATCTAAAAATCTTCCTCAAATCTTAAGCATATCCATATGAATTGTAACATTTACACTCGAACTGAAACATGCCAAATTGCTTTACCTAAATCTTCTTAACTACTTAAAGTATCTATAAATATTATTTGGGTTGGGTTTSAAAGCTTTTGGTAGCAACTTATTAATACAGAACATAAAGCTACTTTGTATGTGTTGTTCTTTAMTACATATTCCAAGAAAGGTGTTTTATTGGAAAACAAAGTTCAATTTCATTTTCCTTAATTTTGAATGAAGCCACCTTACAACCAGCACAACATGTATATTTTGCAAAATAGCTGGACTAATATACTAGATTAATTACAACTTTTGTTAAAAAACTAGACCAGATAAATAGAAGTGAGCGGAATTAACAAGGTTCATATAAAAATATTATGTTTTATTTAACTAGCTTGCTTAGTGCTTCTTTGTTCGTTTTCAATTTTCTGTTGGGGCTTAGACTATATTCTCATTGTGATGAATCCAATAAAATAGACAATGGTTCCCCAAGGCATTCTTTATTTAACAGCTCTTGTTCTTTATCTCACAATAAAATTAGAAACTACCCGGGAAGCCCTTATTATCCCATATCTGTTCTGTGGATATTGTCTAAAAATTTAGAAGAAAGTGAAATTTTCAATTCAGAACTAGAGTGTAGGGCAGGGGAGCCAGCTTCAATAGATTACAGACTAGATGACATAGATGACTGGAGATTATACGACTATCATGGGAATTCCAATATAGAGTTTCATTATGGAGAATCAGTAGTACTTCTGAATATCCAGAGGTGTGTTAATTTAGGTGCTAAATTTTATGCTGAAATTAAACATTACATACATGGCAATCATTATGAACAGGAGGCGGATAACTTATGGGCCAGATTCGGGCCTATAGAATGTTTGGGAGACCCAAGACACACTGGCACAAAATTATGGACTAAGGGGATAATTTTAAATGGCGGAAAGCACATTTCAGCGCTTCATGGAGTCACAAAAGTTTTAAGGGGGTACATTGAGGTTTGTAACCAATCTTTTTCTATAGGAGTTGACGTAGAATGCAATGAGGATCCAACTACATATGAAGAAATATACTTTAACTTTATTAGAGTGCATAATTGTGAAAATAGTTCAGAATTTGAAAATTGGTTCTCGTTTTCTTACTTCTGGGTCGCACAAAAAGCGAGGATTGCCTATAAAGTGAATTTAGGCCGACCGGATTTTAAGGAGCATGTCAATAGTATTATTCATGTTTCAAAATACTACTATAAATTTGATGGGATAGCGGTATATAATGTGACTAAAGACGTAAATATTAATGGGCTTAGGCATATTTAAAAAATACAAAATTGCAACCTCAAAAATTTGTTTAGTGTTGAATTTTATTTTCTGAATAAATAGTCTGAGCGAGAAAACAGGTTTTTATGTGTCTCTGTCTTAGTGATAGGGTTAGTCCGTTTCGGAATTTAAAGAGTTTGATTATAATAGTGAAAAATATCTATACCGAGCTTGTTGCCATGTGGTTGTAACAAAATATGTAAGGTCTCTTTCAACGTACAATTTGCATACATCTAGCGAATGCTGCAATACAAAATTAATTTATAACCGCATTCGTTTCTAAATAATACAAATTGTATATAGTTTTCAGTAGCATAGCTGTGTTTTCCGGAGGGTTGAAATAAGAGTTCTCTATGAGTTTTTTAAATTATTACCAAACAAATGGAATGGGAGTTATAAATTTTGGATTTAATTGTTACCTTCTTCTGTTTTACTGACCTCGAATGATGAGATCTAGCTAATTGTACTTAGTATACAATGCTTGTAGTGTAATTTTTTATTAAATAAGTACTTCTCTTGAAAAAGAAAAAAAACAGAAGTGAATTAAATTAAACAAAAATATAAATTGAGTATATTATGCTTTCTAACAGAACTTAATTAATTAAGATACTAGTATTAATTTGTTTTGTGAGCATTGCAAAAATCCAAATAATTCAACAAACTCTTAGAAGAAGAATATTATACTGTAGGTTTTTGGCTGTTTTCATTGGAAAATCATATGTGTAATCATGTATACTCTAAAACATTTCTGGGCAAAAGCTTTACACGTAATTGAGCATTCTCTATTTGTATTAATATATACAAACTTAGGGCCTGCCATAAATTTACAAGGTCAAATTAGGAGAAAAAGAGTCAATATTAGTTTTATATTTAGAAATGATTTTATTTTCATGTTTTATAAGTATGTATTATAAAATAGGAACTCGGCATATAATTTATGGCTACGAACTCTATAATTTTTTTACAAGCATCTTTCTATTTATGGTCGTAATAAAAGTACCTAAAATAAGATATGGTTCAGGTGGATAATATTAAGTAAGCATAGATAAGGGTTGAATAAATATTAAACATACCAAGTACTATGCTATTCCTAAAATTTCATTTTACCTAAAAAAGATAATTGCTGATTTGGAGTAAAAATTTTAGCAATTGTTTTATGTAACAAGCAAACACAGAACTAACAGTGGATGCTTTTTGTCGTTTAAAAGATCCCAATATATATATATATATACATATTCTTTAAAATAACTTGCTATTAACAACATAAGATAAATTATTGCTGGGCAAAGAGTTGAAAACAAAGTTTAATACCAATTCCATTTTGAATATTGGATTACTGCCGGTCTTTTGTGATAGTATAAATTTTGCTGTCAATTATTTTTGCAGTTGAAAGCTTCTTTTAGAAGAAACACTAAAGAATTTGAAAATTTAAGAGATTGATTCTCAGGCAAGAAGATACTTAATTCTAGATAGTTTCAAAAAGCTCAAACGCAATGACAAAGAAATCAATCTTAATATAAAGTCAATAAAAAAGTGATTAGTCGAGAAAGAGATATGAAGAGAAGGAGTTTAAGTCATCTTATATTGTAGTAGTATGTATCATTATTTTTGAGTGAATCAGTCAGTACGCATTTTCTACTGATATCTTTATAGAAAACAAGTTATCTTGATAGGTGAGGCAAATTTACCAGTATGTGAGATTTGAAATTTACACTTAATATAATAAATTATATTCAGAATTCTGTAGAACTAAATTGGATAGTAAATCCTCGACTTTACTAATTAAGATAAAATTTAAAATAGTTTTACTAATTCTTAAAAACAGTGAATAAATAAATTGATGTGCTTTTTGAGATTTAAAAATATACCATGACATAAAGGCTACAATACGAAATAAGTGCTACCAAAACCTAGAAATTTTGCCATCTTTAAGGTTGGTGCTGGTAATTAGAGTCAGAAAAAAGATGTTACTGGTAGAAGCTATTAATATTCCAAGATCTTTCAGTCGTAGTTTTTATATAACCCACAATTCTGTTCTCATTATGAACAATACTTTGGTTTCAATGCTGAAAATTCAGGTGATAGATATATATAATTGTGATAAAAAGGAGTATTGAATAAGGAAGCTAAGTGTTATATAATTAAAACAATATCTTTAATATTTAATATTGTAAATATCAAGATACCAGCCTAACCAAGATAAAACCTAAATATCAAAAGGTCATCAATCACAACCTATGTTTTTACTACCATATCATATATTGAATAATGTTTAGGGCTTAACATTTCTGTTTCAATAAGCTGTTTTACCAATATTGCTAATCACTTACAGTAAAGTATTCATAGTGTGTATATTTTACCCATTAATTTGTTGAATACGTCATCTCACTTTTTTGACCTAGGCTTGACTAGATTTTCTTAACTACACCTTGAAGTTTTATTAAAATTATATCATTTTCTAGTTCTATTAATTTTCTTCATCTTCGACTCTAATTGATGCGGTTCATGACTATGCTTATACTTCTTATTTTACAGTTTACATATAATTTGCACCCGCCATTTGTTACAGTTTATATTTTCCCTTTTACTCGTCCGAAGTCTTCGTTCTTCGCACTTTAATCTCCGGGTTACCCGCACACGACCCGGATTACGCTTCTCCGTTCTTTAAAACCATCAACAGCATCAACCATAAAGCTGAAACCTAGTAGAGGAGCTCTTACTTCAATGTTGCGTGCTACTATCAATCCCCTTGCTCGTGTCTCGAGAGTTGGCACACCAGTGCGCTCCTTTGCGCGCTCTCTCGCTCTGGCCACCGATTTGGTATCTATTGAGCTTCCAGCTTCTTCATTTGAAGGTTACAATTTGGAAGTCCCCCAGCTCTCTTATGAGACTGAAGCAGGTGTTCTTATTCAGATGTATAAGGATATGGTGATTACACGTCGTATGGAAATGGCGTCGGATGCCTTATACAAGGCTAAGAAGATTCGTGGATTTTGTCATTTGCTGGTGGGTCAAGAAGCCATTGCAGTGGGAATTGAGCATGCTATTGAGCCAGAAGACACTGTTATTACTTCTTACCGCTGTCACGGATTTGCTTATATGCGTGGCGCCCTGGTTAAGGAAGTCTTAGGTGAGTTAATGGGTAAACGTCTGGGTGTATCTTATGGTAAGGGTGGTTCTATGCATATGTTTGCTCCAGGATTTTATGGTGGAAATGGTATTGTTGGTGCTCAAGTTCCATTAGGTGCTGGCTTGGCGTTCTCTCACAAGTACCGTGGCCAGAAAAATGCTTGCTTTGCTCTTTACGGTGACGGTGCCCTGAACCAAGGCCAGGTATTTGAGTCTTACAATATGGCGAAGTTGTGGAACTTGCCTTGTATTTTTGCTTGTGAAAACAATAAGTATGGTATGGGTACTGCTGCTGCTCGTTCATCTGCTTTGGTCGAATATCACAAGCGTGGTCAATACATTCCTGGTTTAAAGGTTAACGGAATGGACATTTTAGCCACCTACCAGGCTTCCAAGTTTGCTAAGGACTGGTGTGCCCAGGGTAATGGTCCTTTAGTTATGGAATATGAAACCTACCGTTACGGTGGTCACTCTATGTCCGACCCCGGTACCACCTACCGTACTAGAGAAGAAGTCCAGCACATGCGTCTGAGAAATGACCCTATTGCCGGTTTAAAGCAAGTATTGCTTGAAAAAGGGGTTGCTTCTGAGGAAGAGATTAAGCAAATCGACAAGGAATCTCGTGCTTACGTTGACGAGCAAACTGCTGCTGCTGAGGCAGACTCCCCTCCAGAAGCCAAGATGGACATTTTGTTTGAGGATGTCTATGTTCCTGGTTCTGAGATTCCTGTCTTGAGAGGCAGAATCTCTGATGACTCGTGGGATTTCAAGAACAAAACCTTTTTGAACAAGGTTTACTAAGGAGATGGATGACATCATCATCACCACCATCACTGCCATGTATGGTTATATAAAATGTTTAAACATTGGCCTTGAAAGTTGTGAAATAATGATGCAATATGTACTTCCCGATCTGATGAATTGTGATTGGTGCTTTTCTATGCTCTCTATGCTCGCTTTTCTTGTCTAATAGCCTCTTCTATATATCTAATAGAATATTCATATTCATATTCAATTTGCATATATGAAAAAATATTTTTTAGCTTGATGTGCTGCTTTTACTAGCTGTTTTATAAATCTCTATCAACATTTGAAACTGACAATCAGCATAAATATAGTAACTATGTAGAAGTGTTGCATTCTTCTGATGAATAAATTATGATGTGTACACAAAGTTTGTATTATAGCCGTTTTTATTGCGGCTTTTTTCTTCTAATTTGATTATGAATAGTAGAACTATAAATGGTTGACAATTTAAACTTAGTTTTAATGAATAAATAAATTCTGGGTTAATTTAGGGCCATTCCCAATTAAATAATTTTATATCGTTTTCAGTCATAGAACATTATTAAATTGTTCTCTTTAAGTAATGTACACCTTTATAGGATGTCTTTTTTTATTTCTGTATAGAACTTAATTTCAGGACGAATATTGCGAAAAACTGTATAATTTAATTTCAAGTAGGCAACCTGTTTATTACAGTTAAATTTTAACAGATATTATAAATGAATCTTCCTTCTCTCAAGCAAATCATCACCGGTTTTTTCTTTGGTAAATATTGTTATAAAAATATAAACTGTATTCGAACTGTGCTGACTTTATTATTTATCCAGCTAGACTTATTTACTCCAACCATTCTAGTTTATGTTATATTATCAAAAGAGTTCATATCATACACTAATCGTTGTATTTATTCATTTTTTGGCTGCTAATTTTAAAAATATTGCTGGCGATGTTTTCTTCGATCTTAGGAAAGAAAAGATACTGAGAAATGTTATGAAACTACCATAACTCATGCTATGATGCATATATACTTAATAGTTTTTTTTGAAATTTATACCCGCTCACAAAAATGTATAGTTGAAATAACCAATCACTTTCTATTAACATATTGATTTTCAACTACCTATAATAATATGTAGAGCAAGGCTATCCACTAAAGTTCAAAATTCTGTTATTTATCATGACTACAAGCCCATACTTTGATAAATGTGTTTTTGGCTTTAATTATTGTCTCTTAAAATTAGTTTCTCACCAAGACTAGCTCATTGAAATATACAAAATGAAGTCTAATAACCTTAATAATTTTCAAAATAGTTCGTACTTTGGGCGCTTTTCTATTTTAATAAGTCGTAAGAATTCAATGCTTATTGAAGTGAGTGTATGTTATATTCAAATATATAAAATAATTGTAATAACTATAACTGACCACTTAATGGCCCAGGGCATTTCAAACACATAAAAGTTTTTGAGTTTGTAGAGATATATCCGAAAATAGCTTATTGGTACAAGATATGATAAATTGGGTGGAAAAAAAAAGTTTCCACTGTGTTTTATAGTTTATTTTAATACAATTGTGCCATTCTGAGAAATAAACAAAATCTGATACACATACTGTGTACCGTATTTTTAAAGCACAACTATTTTCTTTACATATTTTATACAGCTTCCTATATTGGGTGTGGTAGCCATATAAATAAACCCCAATTTACATTTTTTACACAAAGCAATATTATATATTTACCCATATCGAAAATTTAGTCAACAATGTTTAAACAGGTGTATCAGACCTTTGTTTTATTATTTACACACATTTGATATATGGCTTTTTTTCGTTGAAATGATCTTTTTACTACTCATTAAACAGGTCATTCCATATTTCTGTTTGTTTATATGAATTCTTATTTAGCGATAAGAAGATTCATATCGCAAAGCATTAATGTTTTTTTATTTAAAAATGTACTACAATGAAATTTCCTAACAACTGCCATATTTTCAGTGCTCGTAATACTCAAGTCTTCTTCAATATAATATAAAGCCCTAGGCCAGTTTCAGAAAAGTAATATTTTCATTGAATTTTTAGTATCTTTCATAAAAGCCAATTCAAATCAGACAAGGAACTTATAAACAAGCTTTGAAAAACATTTATTAAAAGCATCAAGTCGGTAAAAAGTGAAAATTAGGATAAAGCTCATTGTATATTTTACTAACCTGGCTTTATTTTCTCTAGCTAGCAACAGTTCACAAATCACAAGTAGCTTTGGACTTGTGGAACTCGAAAACTTTACAAGCCCGGTGCTAATTGAAATCAGTATTTTGAACTCTAATTCCTTTACTTGGAAACTAGTACTACAAGTGTGGGAAAAGCATTATATCAAATCAGGTGTAAGTAGAACTATATTATTGAAAGTTATACAAAACTAGTACTAAAGGAGAATCAGAATGGCTGCAAATTGATTTTTTATTGCTACAAATAGATAAACGGATGTGTGCTATACATCTAACAGAGCTTTGCATAAATTTTTGCAACCACACAATTTCCTAGTATTTTCTTTCTTCGTTACTGCAGTTAAAATATTTATAACTCTAAAAAATGACTACCCCTATTACCAAGCCACATATACACATATAGTTTGATCTCTTACTTAGAGCACCTTTAATATAATTAAATCACTTCTTGATTCTACACAGGAAATAGTATCATAAAAGAAAATTTGACCCTGAACTATGTTTTTGGTTTAGGTTCTTTTACGTATCCAAATATGTCAATATTCAACCATTCAGGAACATTATAGCCTGCTATTCCACCAAAATTGGGGCTGTATATCATTTTAGTAACAGTATCTTGGATAATATTATAAAGACCCAAATTGCTGAAATCCAATTTAAATACGATTTTTGCATTCTTTGACTGCCATATTTGAGTAAAAAAGAACCAGTATTTAAATCTTCTACTGGTTTCACAATCCTGTACTCTGATGAAGTCAAATTGGGCATTTTTGTATGTGGCTGGATCTTCATTACAGTCTGCATTAACTCCTATGGTAAAAGGCTTACCACATTCAGCAATATACTTCTTTAAAATTTTTGTGATTTCAATAAGCCCTGAAATATGTGTTCCGCCATTTAGAATTATTCCCTTCGTCCATAATTTCACTGTGTTTTTATTCAGATCTCCCAAACATTCCACAGGTCCAAACCTGGCCCACAAATTATCCGCCTCCTGTACATAATGATTGCCATGAATATAACGATTGATTTCAGCATAGATTGGAACATTTTTTTTGTAGCAATTCTGGACACTTGAAAATACTGCCAAATGTTCGGAATTGAAGTTTATATTTGGCTTACCATCTTTTTCATAAAGCCTCCACTCTTTTTCTTCTAATCTGTAGTCTATCGAAAGCAGATCAACCTTCGGGCAGTTTTTATATAAGCCATCCGTTTCATGTTTTCCTAAATTATCAGCGAGCACCCACAGAATGGAGATGTCATAGCGGATAAATTTTGGGGGTTCCTCATTAATGTGGCTACCTGGAGGAAAGTTATTTTTTTGCCTATAATGGTTATTGAAATAATAATAATTTGGAAGAATAGCTAACAGAAAATTGAAAACGAACAAAGAAGCACTAAGCAAGCTAGTTAAATAAAACATGATATTTTTATATGAACCTTGTTAATTCCGCTCACTTCTATTTATCTGGTCTAATTTTTTGGCAAAAGTTGTAATTAATATAGTATATTAGTCCAGCTATTTTCCAAAATATACATGTTGTGCTGGTTGTAAGGTGGCTTCATTCAAAATTAAGGAAAATGAAATTGAACTTTGTTTTCCAATAAAACACCTTTCTTGGAATATGTAKTAAAGAACAACACATACAAAGTAGCTTTATGTTCTGTATTAATAAGTTGCTACCAAAAGCTTTSAAACCCAACCCAAATAATATTTATAGATACTTTAAGTAGTTAAGAAGATTTAGGTAAAGCAATTTGGCATGTTTCAGTTCGAGTGTAAATGTTACAATTCATATGGATATGCTTAAGATTTGAGGAAGATTTTTAGATTCAAGATAATAGAGTAGAGTAGATTACTACCAATTGTAAACTACCACACAGTTTCTGCTGAATATTGCGTAATCTTGACTTACAAAATGCTCAAGAAACGCATATTTTGTTGAACATATATCACAAAAACCAAGAGTGTTTACATAAAGATACCAACAAACTCTGATAGATTGTTCTTTTTGAAACGATCTTTTGTGTCAAACTGAACCTATATTGGTTTCTTTTATGAGAATACGTGCTAGTATAATACAGCTCTAGATATGTGTTAAAGTCCTTCTTCTTCAAGAGATAAAAATTGTTTAAAACTATTAAGTTGATTGTAGAGTGGTATATATTTATTGGTGAAGAGAAATAAGATACAATACCTAACTTTCAAAACTTTTTATGTGTATTCAGTAAACTAATAAATTCACATTATAAAAAGTGACATTAGAAATATTAAAGTTTACAATAATACTCGGGTGGCTACATCTTGTTGATCAAATGTACTTGAATTTTATTATAATTATTACTATTATGTATACCCGCATATGCAAAAAGTATCTATGGCTTCATTGAAGAGCCAATCTTGAAACAAAAGAGTGTAACAATGAAGCATTTACGTTTTGCAAAACATTTAATGAAYACTATTACTATATCTGTACATTTGAAGTATAAGAATATTCTATTACTAATAGCAAAAGTTTATATAGCTCAAGTATATGCTGAATAAGTAGTGTTTATAGGTACTACTGAAAAATATGCCGTTAATTTTCTTATCCATTAATTTCCAATCGGCAATAATTCCGTAATGTATTTCATAAAATGTATGGTGATTACATAAAGTATACCTCATCCAGTACACCATTGGTTTTTTGCTTAGGAAACTGCAGTTAAGCCACAACCCATAATTTCTCCTATACAATCTATCTAGTAAAGAATATGTGACAGGTTTTGTTAGTGTGTATTAAATTTTAAAATGAGTTGAAATTGCAGCATCAATCTTACTCAACTTAACTATGTTGTATTTGCTTAAATTTTGCCTTGATAATAATATGAATCTTATACTCTCTCAGTGAAAAACTTAATTATGCTACTGAAAACTATATGCAATTTATATTATTTAGAAACGAATGCGGTTATAAATTAATTTTGTATTGCAGCATTCGCTAGATGTATGCAAATTGTACGTTTAAAGAGACCTTACATATTTTGTTACAACCACATGGCAACAAGCTCGGTATAGATATTTTTCACTATTATAATCAAACTCTTTAAATTCCGAAACGGACTAACCCTATCACTAAGACAGAGACACATAAAAACCTGTTTTCTCGCTCAGACTATTTATATTGTATTCAAATCAATATTTCTCTCCTCTACACAAAAAACTAAGCTGGAAAAGAACATTCACAACACAATAAAGTTTTTAGTGCTGGGGTTTTATAAGGTCCTGATTTCATCGAGGTCCAACAGATTTTTGATATCGTATAAAAGAACTCCACCAAAGTTGAACTCATTTCTCACTGGTTCAATAAGACTTGTAATGTATTCTTTGTAACCAAAATTATCGAAATCCCTCATTAATATTATCTTTGCATTAAATGAGGTCCAATGCTGAGACTCAGTAAACCACTTTTTAAATTCATCAGCATCTCTACAACCGTTAACTTTTATAAAGTCAAAGTATGAATGTTTGTACCACTCTGGAGATTCATTACAAAATGCCTTGATTCCTATTTTAAAACTTGGTGCACAATCGTTGATTTTATTGTAAAAATAGTGGGTAACTTCGTATAGTTTATAAACAAAAAGTCCAGTTTCTATTACAATTCCAGCCACAGGAAACTCGTTATTTTTGAACACTTTTCCTTCAATGCAACTTTGGGGCGCAAACTTGTTCCATACCAGAGTGACTTGCTCTTCCCATTCTTCAAGGAATATTTCGTGTCTCAACTGCGCAAATATTGGAATACCACCACTTTGACACTTTTTAAGCTTCTGTAATGTTATTACACATTTATAATCTAAGCCAGCTATCAGGCGACAATTTGCTCTTGGGTATCCCCAGAAGACATGATCGTCAATGTTATATTTTACTGTAATCAGATCAGTCTTGTTGCAATATTTGTTCAAATCAAGTAGGTGAGGGTCATCTGAGATATCCACCAGCCACTCAATAGAAAGAGGAATACAACTATTTTCATTATTCAGACAAATATTTCTTGGTTTAGGATTTTCTTTATTGGCAGCCTGTGYTGGAATCTTGAATAAATCTAAGTCATCTATTTCRYCAARRAKMTTTGGGTCCAGAWYATCATCTAAAGCATTWTTGTGTTGAAATCGAATTGCAACCAAAGAGTCTATACTCAACAACACAATAACAATAAAACTAATTAAAGAATTCATGATTTTTAATCTCACTATAACTTTTGTTACGATAATTGCTTCTATATGTGCTACCTTTTATACATAATAGCTTCAGGTTTAATAAACTTTAAGAGTATAGCCCAATATTGAGCATTTGCATTTTGTAAAATGTTTAAAGTAAAAAATCACCCAGTTGATGAATTATGAACAATCATTATCAGTCTCAAACTGTATTCTATAAAAATTCTAATGTAGTAACTGTAAATCAGTTCTTTCTCGTCATATTTCGCTTAATTCAAAATGCCTCCTAGTGATTATCCAAGTGCTTGGATCTGGTAATTAAACTTCTTTATACTAGTTTTGAGTGACTGGGTTTTGAGGGCTCRCCCAGGCTAATTTTATTCCATGTAGATATAARCATCAAAAGCATTATTCAATCAATTATAAACATAAAGTTTACTTTTATTGAGCTATCCAATCCAATAATTATTTGGWGTTTATGAAACAACTAAAATTATCTGAGGCAGGTAAAAACAACTAGGCATTTTTTTGTAGCCAACATAAACCAAATGACTTCTACATGCTACATGAATTCTCAAAGTACATGACTACAAAATACTAGATTTATATTTAGATATGATTACCTATAATTTCTAAGTTCTTTTTATCAATAAGCGAAGGTATACAATAGTTTATTTGATTGAAGAAATCCTAATTCGATAGGGGAACTATATTTATGAATTTTATAATCCATTCTGGATTTAGGCACCAAAATATAAGTCTTTCAGATATTTGCAAGCTGAATGATAAAAGACTTAAATTTAAAAATTCTTTGAGAACGAAAGATTAATCAATAGGTTAGTCAATGTGTGCTATAAAATGTGCGAGTATCTTAATCAAATTTATTTGAATTTTATTACATTTATTAATATTATGTATATCCGGATATGCAAGAAGTATTTATGGTTTCATTGAAGAGCCAATATTGAAACAAAAGAGTGTAACAATGAAACATTTTCGTTTTGCAAAACATTTAATGRATATTATTACTATATATGTAYATCCGGATTTTAACTATACGCTGAATGTACGTCTTTACAAATACGGCTGAAAAATATGCCGCKTAGTTTCTCATTCAATAGTTTCCAGTCACTACGAGTTCCGTAATGTATTTGATAAGTGTATGTTAATTATCTAAGTTAGATCCCATCCAGTACACCATAGTTTTATTCGCTTAGTAAATTGGATTTCAGTCATCACCCAAAAGCTTTTCTATGTTGTATACTGGTTATTTAGATATTTTTCTATATGATCTTGTTAGTCATGAATAAGAGACATATCCTATTAGTATAGATTGAAACTAGAAATGAACTGAAAATATTACCAAGCATACTACAAACTAGAGTCTTCATTTTATTAGTTTTTAGCTTATGGTTGCTGTTTATCGATAGTCATGTAAACTGCTTTCAAACCAACGCCCCTCAAAAAAAAAAAATACAGAAAATACAGATTGTGCCGCATCAAATTTACTTTCTTCTAAATTATTTCTTCTATATGGTTTCTTAGCGACGAAATTTACTATTCCTAAAGTAAAAATTTTTAAGGTGAAAATCAATATATCGATCAGCTTCAAGCGGCATCACTCAAGATTTCAAAATTAAGTATACGAAAGAAAATCACAAAATTTACTAATTACTGAGGTTGTAAAGTTAAGCAAAAAGGTAACACTGTAGAATTAAAAATAAAATTCTGTAAAAGAACATAGCACTATATTCTAATAAAAACAAATAAAAACAAAACAAGAATGTAATAAGTAATCTTACATAAAAAAGGTCATGAGTTCAATATATAAAAAATATGCGCCCAAGATAAGCAAATATTATCTTTAAAGTTTTATTCTTTAGCCTATATGTGCTATAAATTTGATTTTGAGGCTAAATTTATTATTGAAGGCGAAATATTTAATATCTTCACCTGACAGGTGAAACTATAAAAAAGATGTATGAAACCAAACAAAATGATCTTATGGCCAGTTATACTTCTTTGAATTTTTGAAAATAATTAAATTTTAAGCAAAATAAAAGTTATAGTAGTTTAAATATTTCCTCAATCCAATCACAAAAAGCTCTTGCCCCTTAGTGTTTTTTTTGAAATAAATGCATTAGTTTAGTATAAATTCTTATAGCTTACACAATTCAAACATGAAAACAGTTTCAGAGTGTGACTATTTTATTCATTCCACAGAAGTTATTGAAAATTAGTATTACTGTTTTAATCTTTCTTGATTTTGCCGGTATGCCCATACATTGAGAAACTTGGCTTTATTTTAAATGAACTTAAACATATAGAAAATCAATTACAATATAACATTTTAAGCATTACTTGCTAATATGTTTTCTATTTCTGGCTCTGTTTCACAATTTCAATACATAGCTCACGCTCCTGATATTTAGAAATTGATATTCTAGGTATTTAGTAGTCAATTATAAATGGTAGTAGTTTAAATTTTCTAAGGTTTTGAAAACTTATAAAATTAATTAATTTATATTTTTGTATACTTTAAATATAGTGACGAACCAACAAATACATCAGCTTGAAATATATCAATTCATGTTTATCTTAAACATATACTTTGGGATGATTGTTGTTAGGCTCTTAGTTTATAAGAAAAGAATAACCAACTTTTATTTTATACTTTTGTATTATATTATACTAGAAGCCATTAATTATATATATATATCAATCCTAATTTGTTTCTCATAGACTTTAAAACATCTCATTAATTTCCTTTTAGAATTCTTCTCAATTTAATTAATTTTAAAGCATTTTCTCATTGTTGATACATCATGAAATGTTAGTGCTACTGTGATATTGTAATTTGATCTTGGTTTGTTGAAAAGTGTAAAGAGTTTATTGTGGCGTTTCAGATATCCTCAAACGTTTAAGGATGAAACAAATATATGATAATTATTGAAAAAAGGCCTCAGTCATTTATTATAGACATATCTACAACTTTTAAACCCATATACATGTCTCCTCAGGTATCACTGTCCCATAAATGGGTCAAGAAGGTAAAAGCAGGCCGCTCTGGAAGAAGTAATCATTTGTTTTCCAAGGACCTGCCTTTGAAAACTTCTACCCCCCCAAAACTACCTTTATTGATCCCTTATAATATTACTCCTTTATCTTTAACTTCACCTTCACGCCCATCTCATGATGATCGATGCTGTATATGCCAAGAGATGTTATGTATTCGCCTTGAGAATGAGCGTGTGCTAGCCTGTCGTGGATCTCGTTTAGCTCACGCTGAGTGTCTCTACTTGGCACTCGACTGCTCTATTGATACAGTGCTACGCCTGTTAACTTCTGAAAACCAACTTCTGTCTAGTCGTATTATCCATTTAGCTCTTTCAGGACTCCGTCCATTTGATCAGAATACAGAAGCATCGTTAATTGATAGATGCTTGAAGAGAATTGCTGAATCAAATAAGTCTGAGAGTAAAAACATTAAAGCCTTGATTACCACCTTAGAAGAGCTGGTATATGCGGGAAGACCATCTGAAAGTATTGATGTAAACAGGTGCACTCAAGAAAATATCAGTTCAAACAAACTGTTACCAGAAAACTCAAATTCCAAAATATTTACTACACAGACTAATAATTCAAACTGGAACACGCCTGAAAGTACAAGTCTAAAAACATCTACTTTAGAAAGCATACAATCAAATAGATCTACCCCAGAAGATACTAGTTCAAACAGAACTACCCCCGAAAATATTAGTTGGAACAAATTTACCCCGGAAAATTCTACATCAAACACAGTAAAACTGGAGAGATTTAACGCAGAATGTTACAATATAGAAAAGAGCTTTGTTCCAAAACAGAGCATTTTTCAAGAAGAACCAACTACAACACCTATTTGTAAAACATCACTGTTTACGTTGATGTATAATTCACGTTCACCTAGTCCATGTTCCAGTACAACCACCCATACAATTTCTGCGTACGTCAATAATCATAGAAATATTTCTTTGGAGTTGCTAAAATCTTCTTTTATAACACACTTACTACAATTGTGTCCTCAATTAAACCTCGCTTACTTGGTTCGCCTTGGAGAACTTCGCTTGGTTGATAACCTACTTGTCAGCTACACTAACCATAATTTCAATTCACACCAAGTATACTTGTTTGAACACTATTTGATAGTTGTTCCTGCTTCCAAAAATCAGCAACTAGTACAATTAGCACTCGAAACGTCTACAATATCTACTCCAAATGGATCTTCTCTCAAAATCTCCAGTACGATATCGGATGCGTATCCTGATCTGATTACACTAACTTGCAATATTGGTTCAGTTATCGAAAAATGGGTAGCAGCCATTTCTGATAGAAATGCAAGCTTTCCAGCAGAATATATATCATCTACTATAACCATACCATTACAATTGTTTTCGCCAAAATCAAGAAGTACTAGCGATTTCTTTGATAACCCATTTCTTGAGAAACCTGCTTCACTTCAGTTAAAAAGAACTAAAAGGCACTCTAAAGGAACCCTAAATACCATGTTTGAAAATACCATGAGTATTTGTTCAGAAGAAACCGTTAAAAAAGGAACCCAAGAAAACGGCAATGAAAGTGAAGGGGAGAGAAATGAGAATGATAAAACATTTGGTGATGATGTTAAGAAGTCTAATGTTAATTTGATTGAAAAGAAAACAATTGAAAAAGGACCTATAGAAATACGCCAAATAACTAATGAAGCAAAAGAATCAACTATCAATGAAATAATTGATACAAGTAAGGTATTAAAAAAACTTTCAATAAACGATGCTACGAGAGCAAGCAGCGGGATTGAAAAGATAACTAATAAAAGAACTTCATTAATTGGTGATAATTCAAGTTACAAAAAGTCATATACAGAATACAAAACTGCTATTGAACCCAAGATCACAACAAATGTCTTTTCTAATAAAAAAACTCATAATCAATTATTAGAGGGTCAACTAAAAAACGAAAAAAACCCGAACTCCCACAGGTCATCTTCTAGTTACTCGAGTACGTCTATTGATTCAGACCTGGACTCAGATAAAGAGCTTATTATTAGCTCTTTAACTCAAAATTTCGATGGCTGGGAGGACTTAATTGCTCATATTGATCTGGCGATAATTAATTAGTAGTATATATAAAGATAAAATATAGTCTATTTTGTTTTGGCAAACCGGTCTAATTCTGTCAATATTTTCAATGTCCAGAGCTCTTGATCTTGTCTTGAACGAGCCATAAATACTAAACTTTTACCAGTAATTCCCAAACTGGTAATTAGTTTGACCAACCCAGGGTTTTGTTGTGTCTTATCCTTTAGAGATGCATTGCTTTGATACTCTTTGCGGTATTTTGATATAGCTCTATCATGCCCAATAATTTTTCGCTTTTTACCAAGCCAGAGAGTAAAGCAGCGGTGTGGCTCTTCTTCGCTTGATTTCCAGCCATCTGGATACAACCTTGGAAGGGAACGATGATCAGGATGGCCAGGTGCACTATTCATATGTCTATCAAGCAAATCAAGGGATGTAGAGGTACCAGAATAAACAAAACAATCAGATATTGGTATTGTTAAATAGTGCTTCGTAACAGGTGCTCTACTACAAATCCCAGTAAGTTTGGATCTCCTGGATAGTGAAAATAATATAATAAAACCATGGCATAAAACAACGAAGAATTCATTGAAATCTGCGTGCTTTTTAGGTTTAACATGTAAATAACCACTCATCAACACACTGCCAGCCATTGCAACATCTCTTAAGGAATTTATAATAGGATCAGCAAAGGAATGTTTAGTCTCAAGTTTGTCAGTTTCTTGAAAAATATTGGAGTCAATATACTCACTAACACGTAGAAGACTGAGATTTTGATTTTTAACAGCAACCCGCCGAAGCACATTTTCCGATTTACACTGTACCCAGTACTTCCTAAGTTCTAATAATCGAGATATCCATTGATCTCGTATTAACCTGTTTGGCGCATGTAGTTTTAAGGAGGTGCCATTGATCATCTCGATTTCAAATGCGGAGTCCATTATAAAATCGTCTTGTATTATCTCAGTTTTGGAGTACCAGAGAAAGCACAAAAACCATTTCTGAGGCTTAGTAATTTCGTTAAAAGGTATTATTTTGATATCTTTAATAAAGCACACATCTAACAAACCTTCGGCCTTAATAATTTGCTCAGATCTTCTTTCCATTTCTAAAAGAGCACAGTGATCATGCTTTTGAAAGTCTTCGCTTTTGAGCCAAGTAATATGGCTATTTTCATCAATAGGAAATGAAGACTGCTCATATATGAGTGGTATTTTCAGGAAACATTTCTGCAGAGAAGAGGTATCGGTTCGCATAAACTCATTGTTAGGAGACGGGGGTAAAGCTCTATAGTGCTTAGTGAAAAACAATAAATTGTCACAGGTATAAAAGTACAGCATTTTGTGAAAAGGTCGCAAAAATGATTTTTCTTTACCATAAATGTTAGTTAGGCGTAATAAAAACCCTTCAAATGGTGTAGGCTCGAAAACAATATGTCCTTGTGTGGTTTTTTCTTCATTAAATAACTTTCCATCCCTTAACTGTAGTTGGAAATGTTCTGATAGCACCTGATTTTGGATATAAAATAATTCACTATTATTAGTTACCCATTCAAGTCTGTCATACAGTTTAAAACAAAACCAAGGGTTGGGTGTTTTTTTAATCCATTCTTCAAACCTCTCATTGGCACAAGAATGAAGCTTTTCGAGTATGCTTGACCGTAAGTACTCCAAAATAGGGCTGTATTCAAGTTTATACCCACTACTCGTTTCTTCAAGTACCAGATGCTGTCGAGGCTGAAATGCGTTTGTCAAAATTTGATTTGGGACTGTTATATCAAACTTTACCTTTAAATCCGGCAAAAAAATGTGAAATGTTGAGTCTAACTCATGGCCTAAAGTCTGCTTTACAAAATATAGCCATTTGTATGCAAGTATTTGACTATTTGTTTTGAAGATGTAAATTTTCAATCCATTTGAATGAGGAACCATCAAGTAAATTGACTTATCTGAAGTGCTGTAGAAATTTGCGTCAATGTCTTTTCGTAATTTAATTTCTACTTCAGGGTCTTTTTTTGTTTCCTTGGTGGTAGCTAGTATATCATATAACTGAATGGCTAACGGCGTAACTTCAGAGTCAGTTCGTCTAAGCACTACATAGTAGCGTTTCCACCTTTCGTGAACCCAGGTATCGCATGGCTCATTTTCATTAAAGTCAGAAACATTTGTAAATGTCTGCAGTTCTTTTGTAAGAACCAACATTATATCTGCGCGAAGAACTTCTCCAGCTTTATACCTTTTGATAACCAGACGGTAAATGTGATGTCCAAGGTCCTTCTTTTTTTGGCGTGCTTTACCTTTTGAGCGTTTCGTGAAGGAATGAATCTTACTCATAAATTTTGAGTGCTGGTACTCTACCCAATCCGTATTATTATCAAAATTCTCTGTTGGACGGGGTACAGCCAACTTAATTCTTTCTTTTGAAGGGGGTGGGATTTTAAAAGTGACACCGGCATTTCTTTCCATTGACTGTCTAAACAGAACAACAGATTCCAAATCTTTAGGAGGGGGAAGTGGGATATCAACCATTTCCCCTTGAATAGGACTATGGTTTAGAGTAGTCATAGATCTTCTCTGCAAAATTCGCTTTGGAGTTTTCATATAATCACCAGAAGAAGCAAAAGAATCTCTCTGGGTTATTGGAGGAGTCACAGTTTCATTCATGGTGTCATTTTCATCCACATAAGCACTACTATTGACAAAATCCTCCTCATTGCTAGGGGTTTTGTTTCCGTTCTCACATTCATTCACCGAATGACTATTCGCAAAATCATTATCATTATCACTGTCATTATTATCCACAGAACAGTCTCTACTTTCAAGTATGCTCATAGAGTTCCTGTCACATATTTCGCTATTAATTATCTCCAAAATATTCTGATCAGTAATAGGTCTCTTGTTCAAAAAAACATTGAATGCACCTTCTTCCACATTGTTCTCTGCTGGCACAATTTGTAGTCCCGTTCCTCTTCTAATAGTTGTACGTATAACATAATTTGCATCCTTAAACCGTTCTGCAACAATTTTTTTTGCTTGCTTTGTCATTCTGCCAACCAATCCCTGCTTTACTGAATTCAGCTGCCATACATCTGGAATTTGCCCCAAAAGCACAACCTTTGACATAGCCGATACCGTTTGCGGACTATGGTATGTCAATCGAAATGCCGTAAATGACGTGCTGGGAATTTTGAGCTTTTTTTCATCACCTGTAACACTCATAGCTCGTTCATTGCTGTGCTGAATCGTTTGCGAATACAAAGATTTGTCTGTTAAATTTGAAGATAAAATTGTAACTGGTCTGAGACAAAAATAACAATCGTGAAAGGACCTAAAAACCTAAAAAAAGGAAGACTTAAAGGGCAACTATCGGTAGAACGGTATAAAAATGTTATAATAGATTTGAAGACAGAATTTTTAATACATATATTACCCCATTATAATGAAGTGGTTGAAATAATGCTAAATAACGTTTAAAAAAGTTTTCCAGTTTTAAAACATATTCTGCCAAAAAAGAAGAAATGAAGAAAAAGAGAAACGGAGAAACAAGTCCAAACAGCCAAAGCAAATTGCAGTTTCGCTAGAACAACTATAAACAATGCACTAAGCTTTTGTTTTTAAGAACATATAAGAGTTCAAATTCTTGTTTTGAAGGCCATATACCCTAGAAGCAGCAAAAAAATTAAATCTTTGTATAACAAGTCACTTAAAACAAGGCACTTCACTATTTGATTGAATTTCTTCTTGGTTTTTCTTATAAAATTCTTCTTCTTCCTATATCTTTCATCTTCTTTGAGTATCTTTCTTGATCTCTTGTTTAAATGATATCCTCATCATTCATACCAATGGTGAGTCCTTCTGGATTCATGTTTTCTGGAGGAGAAACACTAGGAACTGCTTCTAAAGAGATAAAAACTAAACCAACAATAAAGATCAAAAGACTCGCAATGATGCGAAATACACTGTTCCCCGTAATACTAACGCCAATCCAAGTGTAAACTAGAAAAATAAAATGTTAGCTAGGCTCTTTTATAATCAAATAGGTATACTTACAGATCCCGCGCCCAATGAATGAGAACAAAAACAGGGCATATGCGTGTGCCTCAGCTGGAACTCTAAATTCTTAGAGAGTTAGTAGCTGTCAATTTGCAAAAAAAAACAAGTGAAACGTACCTAAAAAGCCAATACCGGCACCAAAGGCAATAATGTATAACCCGACAAAAAACTAGATTTGTTAATAAAAACTTCCACAAGTCCGCAAGAGCTTTTACGTACAGATTTTCTAATTGGTTAGTCATTTTGATTTTAGTAAAACATACTGTATACTCACATTCCGCTAAAAAGTTGGGATAAGCCGGATAATACCTATCATGTTAGTAAGTTGCGGTAAAATATAGAAAAAAGTCAAGGTTTAGAGTAACATACAGCCAATCCTGCAACGAATAAGTTGGCAATTCTAAAGACTCCATTTAAGTCCGAGCCATTTAAAGCGTCTAAATTCACCATATTTGTGTTTGTTGTAATTGCGATTAATGAGTATTCAACAGGTGGTTCAATTTTCAATTTGGGGCCTACAGTAAGATCTTGATATTCCTGTATACAATCTTTCGAATGATGGTAGCGCTAGAGAGATTTAATCTGCGGTAAGCATTCTGTAAGAGTAGTGGTTGATGAAAAAGTGGCTTGAATAGTATGAAATGAAGTTTTTTTTGCAGTATACATATAGTGGAATATTTTCCGATTCTTTTATAGGAATTTTTTTGCCTTTTTAGATCCAATTCACTCTTTTAAATTTTGTGAAAATTGAATCTTTAGAGCCGTAATTTGGTTTTTTTAGCAATTAGAAATGAATAGAAATTCAGTGAATCACCAATGGTTTTGTTATAGTTGCAATAAAGGTTGAAGGTATGAAAATGACCCACAGTTTTTGTAAAAAGTTATAACATTCTTATGTATTTTCAATTTAGGCGGTGCTTAATTGTTTTTGTAAATTTGAAAACTCAAACTTAAGTTTGATAATCTGTGAGTAGATACATAATAGTTTTCCGTTGCTCTCTTTACCTCTTTTAAAAAGCAAAATTAATTAGGGATATAAAAAATAATTAACTAAGTAAAAAGCATTTCAAATCAAATGTTTATGAGCAAGAACTTCAATCTTTTGGCAATGAATGTTTTATATAAATGAAATTTATATATCAAATGTGTAACTCAGATTTGCAAAAACAACTGCTGAACTTAAATATTTGCAATGATATGTAAATAACATACTTTAAAGATTTAAAATATTAAGAAAAGATGACATGTATTTGAGCAGTGATTTTGAACTCAATTATATACAGTTGATTTTTTTAAGCTTTCAAATGCTTCGCTATTTTTGTAATCAATTTCCTTACCTAGAAGATTCTCTCAATTTCTAATGCCTACCCCTGTAGTTTATTGATTGCTTGTTTCTTGCTTTTCCACCTTTAAAATTCTGATGTTTTTTTCTTGTTTTTTTTTGAATTAAACCCTTTTCTCTAAATTGGTCTTTGTTTTTCCTAAACGATCATGCCTCATTCAATATTTTTAGCTAACACCTACGAAGAAAATTGTTTGATACAAATAAACTAGTATAGTGGAAATCAAAAGGCACAAAAGTTCAATAGATCTCATCTTACTTTAAAGTCCTCACAGTCTTGCTATCTAGTTATTTTACTTTTTTAATCAAATTAATTTTGGCTATCTAAGTAAAGCACACGAGAAGATCTTTAAAATTTGAAGCAAAACAAGCCGGTTTTAGTATTTTTTTGAAATTTGGATTCAGTTGTATATCAGATATATAAATTTCTAGCATGAGTTAATCGTATATTGAATTATATACCCACATACCAATATGGCAAAAGAGAGGAAAATTAAAATTCATTGATTGAGAAAGGTATAAGACACTGGATAAATCAACGGCAAGAAATCCCGCTCTTTATACCTTTAAGTGAATAAAAACTGTTTTTACATCGACTTTTCTACTATATAAGATTCAAGTTTAGGATTTTATGTTTTACCTTCTTTATGTTTAACAAAACAAGTGGGTCTGAAATAAAATTAAGTCCAAAAAATAACACATGTATTATTATACTATCCCCTGGAAAGCACTAAATTTGTTTTATCTATATGAAGAAATAAATAAAACAAATATTAAGAGTTTAAATAAAAAACTATTTATGAACCCAAAGTTTATTAACAGGAACTAAAAGCGACACTTGTCTAAAAGTACAAAACGTAATTTACTATTTACTAGTATTATCAAGAAACATACTTCTTCCTCGTTCTAAATATTTTCCTCTAGCAGCACTGTGCTGTATGTAATTTCTATTTGTGCTGGAAATAACAACTTAAGCGGTTTTAGCTCAGTTGGGAGAGCGTCAGACTGAAGAGATTCAGTCACAGTTTATCTGAAGGTCCTGTGTTCGATCCACAGAAATCGCATTTTTTATTGCTCTAACTCATACATCACGTGATACACATGATGTTTATCACGAGAATATCTTTTTTGATAATTTAGTATATAAAAATATTGAACGTGTGCCCTTTTCCAATCCTGTTTCCACAATGGGCTCTCCATCGTCGGAAGAGCTACATATGGCTCAAAGCAGGCAGTTGGGCGAGCTTTTTCAAATTTTAAAGGACCCGCTACTCGAAAAATTGGGAAAAATTGATGATGTGCCAGATATAAACAATGTTTTCAATAGTGAGTCTAAGCTTGAACAAGCTCGCTTGAATCAGATTTTTGGTGTGAAAAGTATTGAAGATGTAATTTTAGCAGGAATCGAAGAAGCAATATTTCATCCGCGCGCTTCGGTGAAACGAGCCTTAGAACCAAGTGGTGAATTTGAACTGCGAAAGAAGCCAAAACCCTCAAATCCCGAACAGATACTTGACTCTCCACCAACAGAATTATCTGATGCTATTGAGATTCCAAGAATACAGAAAAATACCGACAGTGAATTAGACCGGTTTCTTGAGGCAGAGATTTCACAGTTGGAAATTTTATCAGTGCCAGAACACTATCCTACAAAACCCCATAATGTTTCTTCACTCGCAGAATTGTACTATCTCACACAAACTTTACCTTTAATAAAACTATTGCCTGGTAGCCATAAGGCATTGATGACAGACAATTTCGAATTGGCACTTTTAGAGGGAAAAATAGCTGTTTTGTATTCACGCATTGAGGAGCTTAAGCGCCAGGGTAAATGGTCACTAAGACAGCCACAGCGGTTTTATGATCCATTTGTATATTTGAAAAAAAACAAAAAGCGCCCTTGTCATGGTGAAAGTTTGCTTAGCGAAGCTAAGTGGATGGCAGCAGATTTTGCAGAGTCCAGCAAGTTGAAAAAGGCGTGCTGTGTAGCTATTGCATGCATGGTGGAGGAATATTGGGCTCTAGGCAAACAAGTTTGCGTCAATCGCAAGCCAATTTCGTTTTTGAGTGACTCCCAAATTAATGATATACTAAATCCTATATCAAACGATAATGCTGAAGACACAACCATGACAATTCCCGAAAACACCGAGGATTCTGCAACAAAAGTTCAAAATGAAAATTCCGAACAACACCCAAAAACAGTGGATAACTTTGAGAAAGATTCCACCATTGGAGTCAGATCCTTGTTAGCCTCTCCTAAGAGTCAAACATTTCAAAATTTTCAAGAACCGTACATATCCCAAAATACAGATAATTCAATGGGACCTTTCAAGTTGCATGTTGATTTGAATGACATGAAGAAGATTGATCAATCTATCATTAAGAACTTGCCTAAATTCACTGCATTTGATGATGATTTCAAAACTACGCCAAATCCACCAATAAAACCAAGTGGAACTCCAATGGTTCCAGTTTCTCGATTATTGCATCCCTTTGAAGATGATGACGCTTGGTACAAAATTATCTTAAAAGACACTAGTAGTGTTAACAGAAATAAAACGCAAGGACCCCCAGAGTTTCAAAAAGGGTTATTTGGGTTTCAATCCCATCGCCGTTTTAATTCATTAAGACCTCCAAAACCTCCATTAATCAAAAATATTGAGTATAGATCCCCTACTATATGGCTTCCTCAAGACGACAAATATTTAATTCATTATGTCGCAGAATTCTGTTTTAACTGGGAGCTTATTTCAGAACATTTACTGTCCACGACTGCTAGTATTAAAAGGTATGAATCCAATATCGAAAGGCGTACTCCGTGGCAGTGTTTTGAACGCTACATCCAATTAAACGAAAAGTTTCAGTTTTCTGATATGAAGGGCATATATGCTTATCATGCACAACAATGGCTAGAGCAGGCCCATAAGGCTCAACTGACTACTAAGAGAAGAATCTCACCATTGGGTGTTGGATCAGAGTCTATCCAAAGAGGCCATCGCAGGTTAAGATGGGCATCAATGTTTGATGCTATGAGAAAATGCATGAAAAAGCGAGAAATTGCCATTGCTAAAATCAGTCAACGAAGATCTACCAATGACAATCCTAATGGAACTAACAATAGTAACAGCACAAGCAATACAACCACTAACTCCACAAACACACCAGTACCTACTACCACTGGCACTCCAAACATACCTGCACCTTCAGCCAATGCCCCATCTAAAAGAACAATTGAGCGTGTTCCAAACCCTGCAGAACTTTCAAAATTAAAATTTGAAAGAGATAAATCCATTCAAGAGGCTTATTTAAACCAACAAGCAACAAGAACAAGAATGATGGCCGCGGTTGCGCAACAACAAAAGCAACCTGTGCCTCTGCCTGGTGCATCTGATGTAGATAATAGAGGCCCTCTTTCACTGACACCTGCGCCAAATACTAATAGTGGTCTTGCATCACAGCAGCGAATTGCCATAGGACCAGTAGTAACGCCAGGGGGCTCAAATCCAAAAGTTTCAGGAACTAATAATAATCAAATGTCTACAAAACAACCACTACCACCTGAGCAACAAATACCATCTCCTCAAACAAGACAGCCATTAGGTTCTGGGGGTGTAAAACGTCCTACTACACCAAATGGAACGCCATATACACCCGAACAGATACAACAGTTATTGCAAATTCAGAAACAAAGGCGAATGATGCAGCAACAACAACAACCAAAACAGCAGCAGCCACAGCAACCCTCACAGCAACCCTTACAACAACAACAACAACAACAACAAATGGCATCATTATCTAAGCCTAATATTAATCGTCTGATTGGAACTTCTTCTGGTAATCCAATGTCTTCTAACCAATCGATAACTCCAAACCATCAACCCCAAACACAAATTCCTGTTTCTGGATCCAAAGGTCCTGGTCAACTGTCTGGTTCGGCTCAATCCTCGTCGCCTCAAACACCTGTTGCCAAACCCCGAATACACTTTGCCCCTGCTCAAGTTTCAGCAATCATCAACTCTATACAAACTAAAAACCCCGGTTTTAGCAAGGAGCAAGTAACCAAATTAGCAGCACAGTATTTGGCAAATATACAACAACAGCAGCAAAATAGATTTCTGCAGCAGCATCAACAGCAGCATCAGCAGCAGCACCAACAGCAGCATCAACAGCAGCAACAACAACAACAACAAAGCTCACAAAATTCACAGAACTCACAAAATTCGCAACATTCACCCCTTTCACAACATTCACAGAATTCCCAACAATCACACCTTTCACAACACTCACAACACTCACCCCTTTCACAAAATTCACAAAATTTACAACATTCACAACATTCACAACATTTACAACATTCACAACATTCACAACCTTCACAACATTCAAAACATTTACAACATTCACAACATTCACTTCAGCAACAATCTCAGCATCCTCAACTCAATCAACATCCACAACTTAGTCAGCATCTGAATCAACAACAACCTCGAGCAAGTCAGCAACAAATACAAGGATCTCCATCACCAAATTCTAAATACCGGCCTGATAATCAACTGCCAGTTCACAAGCAGGCACAGATGGCAAACTTAACTCCCCAAGAGCGAGCCCAACTCCAGATGCTAAAAGTGGCTAAAAGTGCGCAACAGCAACAACAGCAGATCCAATCACCTTATATACAACAAAAAGCACACTCTAACCCCCCTGTGGCGATACAGCATCAGCATTCACCTGTGATGGGAAATATTATTCCTGAAACCTTTTCTAGTATGGAGTATGAACAGAGAAAAAATGCGCTTATTCAAAAGCAGCAAGAGCAGCAACAGCGCTTAGATGCCACATTATCACCCATTATACCATCATCACCATCAGGGAGCATTTCACAAGAAAACTTATGAAACCGAAGTTGTTTAGTCGAATATTGTATATAAATTGTCTTTTCTATAGAAAGATAGATCGTAGAGATCAAAAAGAAAAAAAAAAACTTCGCAGCATTTTGAAACAAACTAGTGTATGTTGACAACAGACCTTATAAGGGAATACATTGCTGACATATGTCATGCTGATGGATAATATACATCCCTCAGACTTAGATGAGGCATTGGCAGTTACGCCACTTCTCCATCTTGTTCCAAAGCAAGAAATTGCCCCCCTAATTGCATCAAAATCTATTGTAGCTATTCCGGATGATTCCACTTTGCTAAAGATTGATCAAACGTATGCAAGCCAAATAAGACATGCTGTGAACAATGATACTCGGTACAAAGATGTGTTACAGTCATTGTCAGATGATTTCAAAGGCTACGATGATGTGGAATTAGATGATTTAATGTTTAAAAAGAGGGTGGCAAAAGATAGTAAGATAGAGCCGATTGATTTCCCGCCGTTAGAGAAAACTATATTTGAAGAAATGGAAAATCACACAGAGGAGAATACTAAGAATATTGGTTTGAAAGTTGAACAATCAGAATTTGACGGGTCAAGGCTATCTGTGCGAAAACTGTATAATTTCGATGACAAACATGCAACTGATGTACATAATAGAAAGTACAAGCGAAAGTTTTGGAAAGAGTGTGCAAAGTTGGGAGTTGATTGTGCGACGAAGAGTCGTAGCTCTGATGTTGAAACAAAAATAGGTTCTGATGATGAGATAAAGAGAAATACTAGCTTAAATGGCGCGGCTTCAGAAAATAAAAAGGTGTTTCGAAAACCCAGCTATAAGAGTACAGATAAACATGCAAATAAGGCTTTTGTTGATTTAGTTTCTTTGTTGCAAAACTTGGAAGATTTTGAGAATGAAACATCAATTACTTTTTGGGACTTTGAAGGAGATAAAAAGGTGTTATCCAGAAATGTACTAGTGTCATTGTTAGATTTGCTTTTGCGTCTCAAAGACGACAATATTATTCAAGATATTGATATTTCTCTTTTGATCATGCTACAAGATCTTTGCTACAATATAGCACACGATAACCGGCAAAATATTGAGCTTGTACACTTACTAACTTTAGAAAATGAAGAATTACTACATCTGAACATACTAAAAATTCGAAAGCTATTTGAAAGTTGTTTTAGTGCCTTGTTGGCGATAAAAATAATGATAAATTTATTTGTCAGTCGTGTATCTGATAAAAGATTATTTATTGATGCATACTTTCAAACTATAGTGGATGTGCTTAGTTCTGTTATAGAAGACTTGATCATTCCTTTTTCTTCAACCATTGCGACACCAGCTATATTGGTTACCTTGAAGCCACTTTACTCGATTTTGCTACCAGAAGTAATAGCGATTATGAATCTTATTGGATTACATTTGAAAACTCATTATGTTGATGATCTGGTTATAACAAGACTAGAATATTTGTGTATACTGCTTTTATTTGCAGATGCCAATAGCAAAGAAAAATCATCCGTTCTTGGTATCAATGGGTTTGAGTCTTTGAGACTGAGTGCATGCTACATAATTATTGATATTTTCAGAAAATTTACTGAGCAAAGAGGCTTTATTCTTAACGAAATATTGACGAGTTTCGATAAACTATCGCCTCTACGTTTGGTAGCTCGACAATTTAAACTAGCGAGGGGCGGGAATATCCAATTGGTTACCGCTCTTTTGGTTAACTTGATAGAAGTTTTTGATTACGAGAAAGTTGAAAATGGTGTTTCTGATGTTATATTACTTGAAAACGTGAATAATATAAGACATGAGAAATACAGAAATATTGTTGAGAGTATTTCTGCGGAGATGAATGGTTCAATAAAAACAGCTAATGATATAGCTTCATATCTAGTTTTGATGTTAATTAAGAACCCAGATACTCAGCATAAACGCTCAGTGGAGCTTCTTTTGGAAGATTTATTAATTCTTTTACCATGTCCTGAATGGCCCGGAAGTGAACTACTTGTAATTTCTATTACTAAAACCATGTTATCAGTACATAATCAAATTCAATCTCCGATTGTTGATGTCTACATTTTGGAATTGATGGGCTTGGTTGGAATGGAAATCTTAGAATTAATCTACTTAAGTCAACACAAGCATTCCCAGCTTGGTACATATAGCACTATACAAGATGTTGAAAATTTCAGGCTATGCTTTGTTGAAACTTTAGAACTCTTGCAAACAATGAAGCTAAAGAACCCAAGTTGTCAAAATTCATTGAGATTTTTAAATCTTAAATTTCTCAACTCTATGACTACAATAATCATGCAGTCTGTTGCACCAGAAGATAGCCAAAGCAATGATTTGGCTCCCCAAAAGATTAATCCTGAAGTTTTTGAAAAATCGGCGGAAACATTTGACTATTTGCTTAGAGTTTTATCAGAAGAATCAAAAATTCCGTCTAAATCTAAGGCATATGGAGAGCAACAGTCAATTCTTTCATATAAAACATTTTTATCAATACTGGAGCTTGTGCTGCTATATGATAGTTTTTTGAATAATATTGTCAAATCATTGCATAGTCCAAAGATAAAGATAAAATCAAAGGCCCTAAAAATATTATCGCATCTTATAGAAAAGCAGCCAGAACTTATCATATCCCCAAGAATTCAAGAATCTGTTTCAAATAGATTAGCGGATACTTCGTCTTCAGTGAGGGATGCTGTTATTGATTTAATCAACAAGTACATAAAATCAAAACCTGAGGTTACGGAAAATTTTTACAAACAAATTTGTGAACGAATGGATGACGAAAGTGTTCAAGTACGCAAGCGTGTTGTCAAAATGGCACGCGAGATGTACATATCTATGGAATCAAGAAAAAGTAGGGTCTTTATAGCCAGCAAATTACTTTTAAGACTTGATGATGAAGATGATATTGTTCAAGATTTGGCTAAAAGTTATCTTATCGAACTTTGGCTAAATCCTTTTTCAATCGAGATTCAAAATTGTGGAAATACCTCTTTTGAACGCAATACCTTCAAACATGTGGAAGTGATGATGGATCTTGTGAGCGCCAGAGGAAAGGATTCTATGAGCTTTGAAGCTTTTCTAATAAATAATGTTGTGGAAAAAAGTGATTTCAGTCATGAATTAAAACTTATTGTTGAAAAGATTCTTGATTATGTTATAGACTGCTATGGCACACCTCATCAAGCAGAAGCAATACATGGCCTTAATCTCATGGCTACATTTGCAAGATGTGATGGCTCTTTAATCAGCCAGGATCACTTGATTGCATTGAAACCTTATTTGATAGACGAAAATGATGAGGGATCACAAACATATTTCTTTACTTTGGAAATTTTGAAGCAAGCATTGCCATTTTTAGATTCATTGAGACCTGATTATATTGATGCCATCCAGTCCCATCTATTACGGCATTTAACAAGGTTTGGAGTGAAAGAATTGCATAAAGCTATGCCATGCGTTTGGAGACTTAGCGAAATGAAAAAAAACACTATAAAGTTGGCCAATGCATCTGTTTCATGCCTCAAACTAATGAAATCATTTATGGATAACAAAAAAACTCAAAAGGATCTAGGTGATGCCAAGTTGCAGAAACTTATTCATTTAACTGGCTGCTTTGGTAGATATTGCAAATTAGAAAGCTCTCGAGGAATTTATTTAAAATCTGCTTTGGGAATGAAGGAGAAAGAATCTGTAATCAGTGTGATTATAAAATTTTTATTGTATTTTTGTGGAGACAACACCCCTGTAGGGACCAGAGGTATTGCACTCGTAAATGTTATTCACGTTTGCATGACCCACCCTAAGCTTTTTTTGTCCAATCCTATCCTTCGTGAATTTGACCGAGAGTTTGCACTGAACAATTTGACAATACTTCGAAGCATGATTTATAGCTTTATGGAATTTGTACAAAAAGAAGATGAGGAATCACAAAGACAAAACAATAGTTCAAAAAAGTCTTCGAAAAAGGTAAAGTTGGATGTGGACCTATTTAATGGCCACTCTCTGGGCAATGCTAATGATGGAATATGCACCGGTTTGGTCCAACGTTATATTAAACGGATTCTTGAACTATGTTTGGTTGACTGTGGTGATTTTTCCAATTTGCCAGTTCAGTTTTTACAGTTAGTAACCAAACTTGGTTTTTCAAACCCTAAAATAAGTATTCTGACAATTATAGCTTTGGAGTCTAGCCCAAATAAGGCCATAGCGAGGGTTGCTAAAAATTTACATGAGGAGCTTTACGAAAAACACGAGTCTTTAACCAATACAAGTTATGTTGAAGGCATTATTCTTGCAATTGATTATAGAAAAAAGACTTCTAATTTTTTGGCAGACATACATTTTTTTGAAAGACTATACCAAATAGTAAGGCTTAGTTATTCGTCAAGGAAAAAGTTTGTTCAATCTTTAACAAAAGTTTTCCAAACAGTTTTAGATAACGATTTGAGCCAACAAGAAAAAATAGATGGTATTATAGTTTTTTGTGCTGCTAATGTATCCCAAATCAATTTTTGCACTATAGAGGAGATATTGATTATACTCTATGACATTGATAAGATAATCAATCGTGATGGATTTGATTTGTTGGATCAAGTCAATAAAATATGTGACAAGGATCAATTAATTCTTGTTGCGCAAATTCATACGATTAATATAGTCATTGGTTTGCGTACATATTTGATGACTAAATATTCCATCACTCAAACGCGCATTCAAAGTTTCCGACCAAATAAAATAGATGCAGAATTGAAGCTAACGCCTAAAGTGTTTACAGAACCCGTATTGGATACAAGTCTTGTAAACATAATGAGTTTGAAGAATCCAGAAACCCAGGCTGATCTTATTGCCAGCTTTACCCAAGCTATGGATGAATACATATAGTTATTTCCTTGCCTGTTTATTAGCATGTAAATATGTTTGTCTTAGAGAAAGTGGTAACTGAAAACCTTGCTTGTTTGCTGTTGAGCTTATTATATCAATACCCAAAGCGTAGTCCCCATAATTATTCATTTCCAAACTCTTCACAACATCTAACGGAATGTCTTCAAGCTTGATATTTTGTATTTTTTTTGTTTTACTGTTTTGTTCGTTTATAGGTCTTTGCACTTTTGATTTCTTGAACTCTTTCGGCCCAGTATATGGGTCAAGTTTGTTCAATTCTTTTGGTTTATTTACTTTTTTTGATTTGGTTATTTCATTTGTACTCAGTGATTCTCTTAGTCTCATTGGTTCTCTTAGTCGAGTTAATTCTCTTGATGTTACTGACGCTCTTGGCTTGGTTATTTTTTCAAGGATGTTTGATTCTTGTGTATCAAGAATTTGTTTTGGCCTAATAGATTCTCTTAGTCTGCTAATTTCACCATTCTCCTTGCGCTCTATAGGTCTCATCCCACTGAATTGTCTTTGGTTTGTTTGAATGATTTTTGGAGGTAGTATAGGATCTATAATTAAAGAATATCCATTGTGAAGAGCCAATTTGATAATAGGTCCCCATTGAAGGCGACGTCGTTTCTTTCGTCGCTCACGAAGTAAATTTAAAGGAACATTGTACTCGTCTTCTTTTTCTAAAGAATCATGATTAGTTTCGAATAGCTTAATATCATGGTTCAATTGATCTGATCGCTTTTTCCAGTCGTCATGTTTGCGTAAAAGGCGCTCAATTTCCTCTATAGTAAGCCGTTTCTTATATTCAAGTTCACTCAAGTTTCCAGTATCATTTACTACACAAATTTTCGGAAGATGTCGCACCCAGTCATATTGGTTGAGTAGCGTTAGCAGCGTTTGGAGATTATCAATCTCTCCCAAAATCCGAAACCTATCTTCATTTGCCATTATGCGCTCATCTTTACGCATCCGTCGATGAAAAATCTCAAACAAGCTGTCTGGAAGCAGCTCTTCTTTCACTACTGTAGGCTCAATATGCCTAATAGCTAAATTGAGCGCTCTTGAAGGATTCTGTTGAGGCTCTTGAAAACTTCCCAAATTCTCAAAACTCGTCTCAGAGCATACTTTTATACTCTCATTGCGGTATATCAACCCATTCGCTGTGTCAAAGTTGAATATTTGCCCTTTTTGCTTATGTTCATTTCTCAGTCTGAGCTGGCGTTCACCACCAACTGGCTCCTGACCCTTGTATAAGGCCAATTTTGATTCTGGTTTCTCGCTACTATACTCACTGTTCATCCTTTTCATCTAAGGATCCATTACTGGTCCGAAATAGAGCTCTATATCCCAATTTTGTAGGTATGGTATTTGGTGATGCGATTTGCAATGAGTTCCAGGCCAAATCTAAAATTTTGAAATTTCACCCTTGCCCTACACTTAATTGGCCCCTAAATCGTTATAATGCCTAACCAGGACCAATATAAAAAGGAAAAGGTAGCAGATGATGATACACTCACTACAGTTAAATCCCATCCAACACACAAAGCAGCTCAAAAGCGCCAACTGTGCCACGGTGGCCGAAAATTCGTGCTAATGATGTTTATAACGTGGCTAGTATTGGTGCAGTATTTTGAACGATTAAACGTAACTAATACGATTAAACAGTGCCAATGGGAAAACTGGGAGAGTTGGGAATTGGGTTCCAGCCCATACAGGGCAGTTTTGGTGGCAGATCCCCAAATTGTCGATGATTACTCATATCCCAAGCTCACACGTTGGTTGAATTATATCGTTGAGTGCATTACGGATAACTACCTCAAGCGCAACTACAAGTATGTCCAAGAATTGCTAAGACCGGACGCTAATATTTTTTTGGGGGATCTATTTGATGGTGGGCGCGAGTGGGAAGATTCCGCTTGGTTAGATGAATTAAAGCGTTACCGTATAATTTTCCCCAAATCGGCTAACAGTGTGACTTATGAGCTGATACCGGGGAACCATGATATAGGGTTCGAAAATGTTCTGATTCATGTTCATGAGAGATTTGTCTCGCATTTTGGAAATCCTAATCAGATTATTGAGCTTGGAAACCACTCTTTGGTACTCTTGGATACAATTGCGTTGTCATCAAAGAACAAAAGCCTCAACCAAACCCCCAAACAGTTTTTGAATTCGCTTAATGCCAATTTGAATCCATATTTTCCTCGTATCTTGATGCTGCATATCCCTTTGTATCGCTTTACTGATAGGCAGTTGTGCGGACCTTTGCGTGAGAAAAAGGGCAAATTCCCAGTACAAAGAGGCAAGCAGTATCAAACAGTTATAGAGTATTCCATTTCTCAGCTGATTTTGTCCACGGTTCGTCCTGCAATCGCATTTGCTGGTGATGATCATGACTACTGCGATATAGTGCAGCCATATAACCACGAAGGTCAACAATTAACTGCTCGCGAAATTGCGGTAAAATCAGCCGCGATGAGTAGCGGGATCAAGTATCCAGCTTTACAGCTCTTGTCTTTGTATAACCCAAACTTTGAACAAAATTCAGCGAAACAGGAGACTTTTCAAACAGAGATGTGTTACATGCCAGATCCATACTTGCCATTTAAAGTATATTCGCTATTATTCTCGGTCATCTGCTGTGTTTTGTTGATGTATTATGTCTACCCAAACACATACATTTGGGTACTTCATAAGGTTTTAGGACTTCAGGCCTTTAGATTGCCTCTGTTTTTGAGACCCCTGCGGCAAAGAAACGTGGTTACTTGCGGTATTCGTATTGCACAAACATTAATGACTTTCTGCATTGCACTTGCATTTTATTACAATACTATTTAAACTTATTGTTTAAGATTGAAAAACCGTTCAATGTAACTTGGATTGAAATCGGCTCTTTTGGAAACATATTGCCGAATCGCATATGGTTTCATGTTAGCCAATTGGCCTTCTGTTACCAACGAGCTAATTAATTCGGATTGGACTGTAAATAAATTACCAATTTCCTTAAGTAATTGGAACTTTTCTGAAAGCTCATGAATACCCCATTTATCAATGACTGATTGGTACCGAATCACGTCCTTGGTAAGAACAATACCACCAGTAGAATTAACAGTGAAACGCTTGTAGTGCTCCAATAATTGCTCATGACACTGTATACCAACCCTAATAAGTACCGTGTCTAAGTTTGTACTGTTGAGATTAGCAGTAAAGGAAGCATGTATGTTTGCGAGAAACTCTGATAAAAGCTCACATGCTTCAGTGTCCTCTTCAATGGTCTCACATAAAAAGTCTTTCTTTTTCTGCTTAGACAAGAGATATGTTATTCTTTGTGCAATAATGTCGAGGGTTTCGTTCAAGATAATGTTCAACGACTTTTCACATTCTGATATATAGTTATTGGTCAAGTTACTCATACGAGTCTTGATGTTAGGCAGATTGATCGCACAGGGTAAAATCGTTTTTTTGATGCAAGATGATATGAGGTATAGAATCTCACTAACAAGACCAAATGTACCCAAGAAGCTGAGGTCATAGACTTGCTGTGAATTAATTTTGGAGCTGGTGCTTTCTTGTTTTAATGTGTCGTAAGCCACTTCCAAACCAGCTCCAACGTAAGCCTTTCCAAAATCAAACAATAGAATCTCTAAAACCTCCAAGGCATATTCTGGTGCCTTTGTAGGCCATAATTCCAATACTCGTGATATTGATTCAATCGAAGTCTTGAGAACTGTTTCAACTTTGTTAACTTCAATGTTGGAGCTGTACTCTTCTCTGGGTATGTCAAATGAGCCTTTTTGATTGGTGTCGCTTAATTTTGATTTCATGTAGGTTTTAAAACGGCTCAAACGTTTGCTTTCTATAAATCCAGCACTTGCTGATTGTTGTTCGGTCAGTTGCTGTGTATTCAAGCTTCCCAACTTCGCAGTCAATAAACCATTGGAAATTGCGCGCTCATGCACCGTGTTATAGCCATGAGCAGCCTCATAAAATGTTTCTACAAGGTTTTTCTTCTCTTTGGCAAAATAAGCACTGTCGGCCATGTAAGTGATAAATAAATCATGGTATGACTGGTCTAAAATAGAGCCCAATTCATTCTCGCTATCAAAGTCATTGGTAAGAAGAAATTCTTTAACATCGCGTGTAAAATCGCCCACCAAAACATACATGGCATGCAAAACTCTAACGTATGCAAGAGAGCCGATTGAAAGAGAGTATTGTAGCAATGCTGAAACTTTGTTTTGAATCATTTGCGCATATACACGTTGAATGAAAATCTTTAGCACTGGAATAGGTTCAGCAAAAACTTGTTGTACAATACGCGCTTGTCCCTTTATCGCTACTCGCAACCTGGCGAGCAACAGTTCGGTGGCCACATCCTTCACTTGATCCACGTAATTAGGATCAACTAGTTTTGTCCATATTACCTCATCATCAAGCATTGATGGATCTTCAACTTCTTCTCCTTCATTATTACTGCCCCTTTCGGCTTCGACTAGCAAATCATTCTTTGATACAAAAGCTTGCACAACATTGGCACCGCCATTAAACAGAAACAAAATAGTAGCTATTTCCTTCATTTCCACAAAGTCGTTTCCCTCATAAGCAGCTTCAAATCTAGTCAAGAGCAGTCGTTCCATAGTTTCGCCATATTTTTCAATCAATTTCAAACACTTGATGGTTAGCGGCGACTCTGGATTTTCCAACTTACGAGCCAAGCTTATCAAGTGAGCCACCGAAGTAGCACACTCTAGTCTATCGTCAAATAGCTTGCTAGCACGCAATCTCTCCAATGGCTCATATTTTTGCTTAGTGTGAAACCCATGGTATGCTCTGATTAAAAATATAGTTTCCTGAGAAAGCTCCAGTGACCGATTAATCTTATTCATAGCTGTTCCCAACGGACTTATTCTCTGAGACACTAACGAAATCTTTGTATCCAAATCCGCCAAATCAGGTTTCGTGCCTTCAACCTCCTGCCAAAGCTGGAGCATATTCCGCCCATGTTTAACCTCCTGATCATCCACATGTCGATCACCGCGTGCTTCCGACTCTGTTGCTTGTTCTGATAGCTGTTTGAGTTCACGAAGAACTGACTCAAATGTACGAATGTACGGTTTAGGGTCAAGGTACTCAAGCTTATTGACCTCTGCTCCCTTTAACGAGTGATCCTTACTAAGTTCTTCAACAAACTCATTGACCGTTAAACCATTAAGAAAATTGTCCAAATTAAGGTACAGACGCGTGTTCTCGTCCAAATTGTAGATGGAGAAGCTCATCAATGAATGGCAGTTGAAGAAGACCTTCAGTCATTTGAAAGTTGAAATATCAAAAGGGTGAAATTGACGAAAAATGATTTACCAAAGAGGATAAAGAAGTAACGGTGACGAAATAGCGGTGATTTGGCGAAAAATGATGGAAAATGATGGAAAATGATGGAAAATAAAGGGAAAAAACATGATTAAAGGAGCTTCTAAGATGGTTTGCAAGAAACAGGATTAATAGTATAATTTGTAGGTGTGGTATTAGAATTGGTGAAAAAAATTAGAAAATTTAGAGCTATAGATAATGAGAAGTGAAAATGAAAGAAGTAGTAAAAGGCAATAATTCAAGGGAATCACGCTGAAAGACATGATCATGAATAGATAATCACCTCTTCATTACCATGTTCAAAGTATCTACCACCTTTAACAGATAATTGGTTGTTGAATTGCCAATACGAAAAATTCAATTTCAATTGCAACCTATTGACTTCTTCCCTCCCCTAGTCTACGTCTACATTCAAATTAATTTAACCAGAACTCGGAACTCGTAGCTGTAAGCCAGAGAGCCTATAATTATGTATTATATCTAGTTAGCCTTCAAAGTAAGGTGGCACTTACCACAGTACTGTCTGTCCTTCATGTTGGCCATGAAAACACCAGCACCACAGGTAGGAGCAGGGCACTCTCTTCTCAATCTCTCAACCTTACCGTCGTTGTCGACCTTGTAGTAAGTCAAGACAGCCAACTTGTGCTTTCTGTGCTTGTGCTTGATCTTCTTGGGGGTGGTGTAAACCTTCTTTTTTCTCTTCTTACCACCACCTCTCAATCTCAACACCAAGTGAAGAGTAGACTCCTTTTGGATGTTGTAGTCAGAAAGAGTACGGCCGTCCTCCAATTGCTTACCAGCAAAAATCAATCTTTGCTGGTCAGGGGGAATACCTTCCTTGTCCTGAATCTTGGACTTGACATTGTCAATGGTGTCGGAAGACTCCACCTCAAGGGTGATAGTCTTACCGGTTAAGGTCTTGACGAAAATTTGCATGATGGCTTGTCTGCAAAGATGCTTCTTTCTTACCGTAGAGAAAAGAAGAATATCAAGAATTTATTCACGGTATGATGAGTTTATACGTTTGTAATTTTTCAGCAAAAAATTTTCACCATTTTAAGTCACGTGTATTATCACACTCTGGTCTAGGGCTATAGCCCTGGACTTTGGATTACATGAGTTTAGTTTCTAATTATATGGAAAGGAAGTATCGATAGTGAGAAATCTTGATATTGCCGAAGAAGTACAACTCGGTTTTAAATATGTACTTTGATCCTCAAGCTATTTTTCATTCAGAGTGACAAGTATAAAAGGTAAATAAATGTGTAGAGTGGTGTATTTTACAGGCTTTGGTTGCAAATTATTTAGCGATAAATTTTACTAGAGAGGCTATTATAAGAGTTTATTGTAAGATTGATGTAATACTTAGCAAGCTGAACTTTCTTTCTAGATGACTAAAAGAAATCGACATAATGCTGACTTTGAAGAAAAGTGAGTTTGAAATGATTTATCAAAAATTTGTTTAATTTTATAAAGTATGAATGTTCCTAAAGTTTATATCAATTTTGAAAAGAATTGGCATTTTGAATATTTCTTGTTTATGAATTGAATTGCATTTTTACCTTTTTCTGTAATAAGACTTCGCGTGTTGTTGTTTCTAGTTTTGTACTCTTTGATTCTAATTATTCAAACTTTATTACAGTGGCATTAAGCCGAGCAAAGGCTTCATTTTTGACCAGCATGAATGCAAAGCAGTAACATCTGTTTTATACAAAAAAAAGTAAGTTAAGTTATATTAATATTGCTTTAAGTTCCAATAGTTTTTGAAATTATAACATTCTTTAAGATATCTTCTCAGAATATTCTTAGAACTAGGCTTTTTCTACCATGTCTATTTTTTTCCAATATAGTAACAAATATCAAAATAAAGAGTAAACTCTGTTATTTATATTCAAACTTCCAAGGTAAAACAAGTAACCTAACCCATACTGAATAAATCTGTTTATACATACATGTTATTCTAGAAATTGCCATCGGCTCTTATCTAAATCTAAGCTCCTAGTTCAATGCACTTGATCATAATAAAAAACAGGTATATTTTTTTGAATTGAAAATATACTTCCTAATTAAGAAGTCAAGATAAGACCACTCCACAATAATCAGCGCCAAACGTCTGGGGAGGCTTGTTACTATAGAGGCCTGCCTTCGCTGTAATATTACCTGCACTATGCTTGGAGACGCAGTGCTTCGCAACAGAGAGAAATTGTACCAAGGTCGAAGTAGAAGGCTTCAAACAGGGGACTACAATCAATTGTGGTCTGAGCAGTTGAAACATGAAACTGGAATAAAGCCAGTCAAGAATAAGGTGTATAGATGGTTATGCTGTTGGTACTGATTGGTTTTCAATTCTTGTAGTATATACGAAATAATGATGGAATTTTGCTTATGAATTATCTTACGAATAATAATAATAGTGTCTATATGGCTTTTAATTGGAAATAATGATTAGGATTGACTAGTTATCAGTCTAGTTTCTTGTATGAGCTAGTTTTAGTAGTTTACACTTTGGAAGAAGAAGATAATTTAAATGGCAATGTGTTTGTAGATGTAATTGTTTAATAGATGTAATTGTTTAATAGATGTAATTGTTTAATAGATAAGTGAATAATTAAGATGACGGATCAATGATTTTAATTAAATACTGGATATCGGAATTGTAAACAGGACAATTATAAACTAATAGAATTTCAATGGACTCCACTGCCTAATTATTTGACCAGCATTAGACAAATCACCACCAAAAGTTTGCTTATTGAAGAATATTTTCAAAAGCCGACATACCAGTTATTTTAACTACCAACTCAATTAGAAATGTTTTAATCATCCCATCCACTCTCATCACTTTCTTCGCCTTGAGCCTGACTTCTTTTCAGCCCCTCACTTTGGTACATATTTTTACTCCGTACCACACCCGTGCTCATAAAGTAATCCTCCAAAGCCTCTATGCTTTCTCTATTTCTCAATTTCGTAAATCCCACTAATCTATCAGTTTCTTTTCCATCATGATATACCAATACACATGGGAGAACTTTAATACGCAATTTTGCTACCAAGAAGGGGGCCAGGCTTGCTTTGATACATGCTATATGGAGGCCCAAGTGTTTTGTAGCCAACTGCTGGAGTAAGTTTTGCATAATCATACATTTCGCAAAGTCTGGTTCATATAGATGGAGTACTATCACCTTAGAAGCAGCCACAGTATTCATTAGAGTCTCTTCATGCTCATATATCTCAACTGATCCAACCTTTCTATTTTCCGCCTTGGCCATAGTAACGGCATCATCGACCTTAGCAAATTCTTCAGCTAGCTGCTGGGCTCTTTGAGCTCGGTACTGCTCCATATACTCATCTTCAGCCAAGAGCTCAAGAAGGTCATCACTATCGTCGCTTTCATTATCAAGCTTACTATCCACATATCGTTCTAACAACTCCAGTTGGTGCTTGTCCATCATAAAAGGTTGTTGTTTTTTCAAACCTGTTGAAGCATTTGCAAAATCTCTTGTAGTACCCGAATATTGTTCAAAATCACTTGCGAAGAAGAGGAGGGTGTCACTTGCTCATATTGAGACCTTTTGCTTGTCCCTTTCGCTCCAGCACTTGTTTGAGCTGGGTCAGACAATTGTATAAATTTTTGGCTCATAGGCTCAATTATATTGGTAAACTTATTACCACCATCAACAGAAATAGCAGACAACTCACCTTTGTCCCCTATGTTTTGATTACTCTCTGTAAATAATTTGTTTGAACGCTCCAAGTTGAGGTTAATTTGGCAAATGGTATACAAGATCATCTCCAATTCTACGAGAATCGCTCTTTCCAGCTCTTCTAACTCAGACAGCAGACTAGAAGAGACCATTTCACTATCACTAGCCATTGAAGACACAGGTATCAGTACAAGAGGTAAACCTGTTTTCTTTAAAGAACCAGGGCTTGGTTTGGTTTATAATTTTTCGTCTGGGTGCAAAATAGACCATCGTTATTGATGCAAAATGTTTATAAATGCAAATGCTAAATTCATATAGACTATGTAGGGTAAGAATGACTAGAGTGTTGAATGACTTGAGATATGTATGAGATGTTGGACCATGGATGTGCGAAAGAAAATCTTAAAAGTATTTTATTCATGAAAAGCGTGAGGTAGGCAGATGGTGCACAGCACACCGATAGTATTCATGCCAGGAGGGTGACTGCGAAGAATAAAGAGTAATTTGATATTGGAGTATGTGAATATCGCCATGCGTGCTAAAAGTTGATAGGATGATGGCCCATTTTTTATGAGTACAGGATAAAACTTCAATGAATAATAATTAGTTCTTGCTCATTAAAATTAATCATTTCACTAATAAACGAGCCCACTGGGTGCTTATGTGGTTTTGAATGTAGTTAAACCATATCTGATAGATAGTTATGTTTTGTTTTTTTGGAATAATTGGAAAGAATTTGAAAACCATTATCACAAATATGATTATTTTTCAGACTATTCTATAGTTTGATTCAAATTCAGTAGTATGTATTTCATAGTTGTTCAAGTCAATTATCATTCCAATTAATTATCATTCCAATTAATTATCATTCCAATTATTTATCATTTCTTCTCAATTCCTTTTATTCACATATATATAGATTCTCCAACCAATTCTTTCCTCTATCACTTTTCCCTTCATTATTCTTTTGTTCTTTCTCATCAATTCTCTTTTACTGGTCCTTCCAGTCTAAAACTATTTTCTTCTCCATTTCTTTCATCTTTCTCCGATCGACTTCGCAATCACGTATAATGTCCGTCAATAATTTCTTTAATTCATTATTCTCATTAATCAACTCAATCTTAATTCGCTCATTCTCGTTAAACTTCTGGAGCAAGTAGTTAAACTCTTTGCATAACTTGAGATAGGTAACTTTTAGTGTCGAATAAAGTGAAGTTAACCGCAGCGTATTAATCATTGCCAGCTTGATGGCTTGAACTGTAGATTGATTAACTCGTTTCCCTTCCTCCTCTTCATTAGATATTATGCTTGTTCCAAGTGTCCCTGGCGAGTCAAAGGGCGAGTGGCTGCGTGTAGAAGGTTCCGTTTCGTTAAAGTCATGGAAAGACTGTAATGCATCGTTAATCTCATCATCAAGACCATTAGCTCCTCCAGAAAGCTCGCTGAAAAGATGTTCTAATGAGGAGGAGCAGTAATTAGAATCGATATTATCACCCACAGCTTTCAGCTCAGGACCTGTGTTCATTATGAATGAGATCAATGGCTAGTGTTTCAAGTCTAATTGGCTTTATCAGCTTTTTTTTTGAGCGATGCGATGAGGTAAAAACTGAAAACGTTAATCGATTTTAATATACTTGATTGATCTTCTATTTACAGGAAATCTAGTAGACTTATAGCTAAAATAAAGTATGCACAATGGTAAAATAGGCCATTCAATGACACTAACAGTTGTCTTAAGACAAAAAATTGTGGATTTCCCACTAATTTTCTTTTTTTTAAAAGAAAAAGACTTGATGTTGCAGGAATAAACTTGACCATTCTAGTAATACTGAGAATGTTGCAATTCCCCTGACTGGTCATAAAGGTTACAAGTCTTTAAAAACATTTCCCAACTTTCCTACTTCATTCAACACTCCATTCGTTGTTTCACCAATGGTGTTTCCCATGTCTGCGACAAAAACACCACTCTCCTCCCATTTTGCTGTGAGCGCCAGCAAAACTCCATCAAATGCTTTTTTGCCTATTTTTGCATTTTGCCTAAATCTCTCCACAGACCACTCCTCCAACTTGTCACATATACGTGTAATAGACCCATAAGCAGTAATCTCTGCCAGTTGTATAAAACTGGTGCGCGCCAGCGGCATCAGCACATCCGGACGATATACTACCGTCTCATTTACCAACAAAAGATTGTTCATAGTGAGGTTCATCAGTTTCATTACTAGAGTACGATTATTCAAGTCAACTTCACTCACTTCACGTACATAGCTTTTGTCCTGCAATCCCCCAACAATATACGAAAGCCAATGAGGAATTGCTTGCTTGCACCCTATTAACCTCTCTGTACGTAATATTTTACGCTCAGCATCGATGTTTCGACTTAAAATGTCAACCGATACGACATGCGTCGATAATTCATTTGGGTACTTTTGCCAGTTGGCCGCTGTCACTTGTTCCCATGGATAATCAAAGTGATGTTTGCCTTCAAAGAGTTTCATTTTGTCTTTGAAAAATTACGCGTAAAAGTTTTAGAAGGGCCGTTGCCTTTATAAATAGTTGTAGAATTCTTTCTTTTGTCATTCCTGTGATCAACGATTTCAAGTGAATTTTTCATTCTCAATATTGATACTGCACATAATCAATACATACCGGTTGCAAATAGTCACGTTTATTTGACTAAAGACTTAACCGAGATATAGTCTTATTCCGATCCAGGCAGTGATGATCTAGACAGAGATGAAGATTCAGATATTGTAGATAAAGTTCTTTCAGCCGGTGTTAGGTTGGAATGCGAGGAGGAGCTAGAAGTTGCGGCTGGCGTTGAGCAGGTAACAGTTGAGTTTGTACCAGAGCTTTCAGAGTTGCTAGAGCTATCAGAACTCTCAGAACTATTAGAACTATTAGAACTATTAGAACTATCAGAACTATCAGAACTATCAGAACTATCAGAACTATCAGAACTATCAGAACTATCAGAACTATCAGAACTATCAGAACTATCAGAACTATCAGAACTATCAGAACTATCAGAACTATCAGAGCTGCTGGAACTGTCTGAGTCACTGGAACTGTCTGAGTCATTGGAACTATCAGAGTCACTGGAACTGTCTGAGTTATTGGAACTATCAGAGTCACTGGAATTGTCTGAGCTTTCTGAATCTGAAGAAATTAATGCCTTGTTTTTAAACAGTGCCTCCAATGGTGGTACTTTGCTATGTTTAGAAGGTGGTTCAGACGCTGGCGGTTTAAGACTATCAAGAGAGCTAAGCTTTGGCCTTTTAGTATTAGCAGTATTCAGCTGGGTATCTAATGCGCTCCTAGCTCTTTTTTGATCACTTGTCGCAGAAATTTTTCTCTTCGTGCCATCGCCTTCCAAATTACCAGAACTAACATATGATTTTATACGTTTTCTAGTATTATTCATCTTTGCAGTTGCTGTTTCATTAGAGACCACCTCTTTCTTTCCCGCAACTGTTCCATATAGTTTTCCATTATTTAGTTTTTTTGATTCATCTTTTACTAGGTTAGATGGCTCTTTTTTTGCCTGCTCAATATCTTTTGGGGGTATCTCTTTTTCAACCAGATCTTTTTTAGCCATCTCTTTCATAGTTTCTTTCTTGGATGTACCAGCAAACTTCTCAGTAGCTTTTTTTACAGCCAAAGCTTTCCTATTCGCTTCCTTAACCGCTTCTTTTTTTGCTTTTTCAGCAGCTCTCTTTTCAACCAAAGCTTTTTTGGCCGCTTCTTTCTCGGCTTCTTTTCTTGCCTTTTCAGCAGCTTTCTTTTCAGCTAAAGCTTTCTTGGCGGCCTCTCTCTCAGCTTCTTTTTTTGCCTTTTCAGCAGCTTTCTTCTCGGCTAATGCTTTTTTAGCAGCCTCTTTCTCAGCAACTCTCCTCTCAGCTAGTGCTTTTTTAGCCGCTTCTTTTTCCGTGGCCTTCTTTACAGCTAAAGCTTTTTTGGCAAGTTCCTTCTTAACTTCATTGTTAGTAGTCTTCTTTTCATCCAAAGTTTTTTTGAACGACTCTTTTCCAGCCAATAGCTTCTTAGTCTCTTCTGTTTCGAATTCCTGCTTTGCCTTTTCGGTAGAAGCTTTAATTGTTGCTTGCTCGTCACTATTGTCTATCTTTTGAACAATATCCTTTTCAATCAAAAGTGAGTTCTTAATGAGGATATCAGTTACAGAATCCTTGATTTTTTTTATAGATGCATTCTGAGTTGGCAGTTTCTTGGCTACTTCATTTCTCATTTCTTCGTTAATAGATTTTTTTGGCGTAATATAATCTTTGGTTGTATTTTCTTTTTCCAGTTCAGCATTGTGTTTTCTAGAATTTATATTATTTACCGGATTCTTTCCAACAGAATATGTCGTTATTTTGCTCTCTGAAGTATTGTTTTTATTTTGCTCTTTTCTTTCCAGCGTGTTTCGTTGTGTTGAATTTGTTGTATTTAATGGAATGAATAATTCGTGAGCGGCTTTGTTAGTCTCTTCTATTTCTGTTATTACTCTTTTAGCCATAACATCTTGACTGCTTTGGCTAATTGGTGTTGTTTTATTTATAGTGCCATTGCCAGCTTTGCCTTTTGTTAGTGGATCGAACTGTGTTTTGTCAACAATTTCTTTAGTTGGGGTTTTATCCCTTTTTTTCAAAGACTCACTTTCAAAATTGACTATCAGATCATTTGCAGATTGACTACTAGAGTTGCTGCTTGAGCTATCATCAGAATTGTTTCCAGTATCACTTCCAGAGTTACTGTTTGAATCTTTTTGCGAGTTATTTTCGGGTATGCTTTCGGAATCAAGATCAAGACCACTTTGTGACTTACTTTCAGAGTCATCATCGGAGCTACTACTCAGAACTATTTTTAAGCCAAAATTTGTGTTCTTTTTGATATTGACAATGGCTTCATCATTAAGACTGATATTTGATTTCGTAGATGACTCTATCTTACCGTCTTCATTAGAATTACTAATCATTTCGGTTTGTGGACTGGCATAGAATTTCCCTCTAGAATTTCCCTCTGGGTTGTATTTGTTGTCATTACCCGCTTTGTTAATTGATTCGCAAATAGGCGTTGATAAAATACCCAATTCTTTAGCATAGACTTGCGTTTGCTTTTTTATAGATAAACTATCAGTAGAGTTTTCATTGATTGAATCTGCACACACAGGTTCATTACCCTGAAACATATCAAGAGTGTTTTCTAAATTATTAGAAAGAGGTGCATTATCTAACAGACGGGAAAATTCAACACCAGGTTTATTTATAATATTGTTTTCAGTCTCCGAAACAGCAGTAATATCTGATGGACTAGAAGTAGTTTCTTCTAGTTGAAACATACAGTTGCGTATAGGGCTTGAGGGAAAATCAAAAACAGATTTAGCCGCATTTTTCAAATTTAAAGCTTTTGGTAAGCTCATATTCAGGGTTTTTGGTGTTTCTTTTGCAACTAGTAGCTGTGTATCATTCCTCGCATTTGGAAAGTTTTCTTCACGAATAGGCTTTTCGTTATATTGATTTTGAAGGCCATTAGAAAAATCAAGACTTTCTTGGATCAGCTTATCATGTATTCTTGAGGAATGGTTTGGGTCTTTCAGTTTTGTTTTAAATAAGTTTACTGTTGTTTTGCAATTTAGTTCTGGGGGTTCTTTTGCAACATTTTGAGAAATATTGGAAGAAAGAGTAGTTGAATTTCTTTCGGTAATTTTTGACTTATCCGCCAAGTCCTGCGACCTTATCGGAATTGCATGAATAGGCCTATTTGATACAGAGCTTATCTTAATTTGACTGTTATTCATAGGATCAAATGAGTTATCTGAATATTCTGAATCATCCGAAAATATAGGATTTCCACACCTAACAAAAGTTAGCTCTTTCTCTTCCAACTGCTCTAAAATTTTTGATTTCTTAATAGTGGGTACTCCTTCGTATGTTATTTTTCTTTTCGACGAAATATGGGGAATAATATTTCCATTATCAAGTACAGTTTTTTGAACTTGATTTACATCATTGAGCCTATTATCAGAAGAATAATGCATCGAACTCACATCTGTCGAAATTGTTTCTTTAAGGTGCTTGTCGTTCGTATCTAAAATGCTTTCAGTAAGTACTGGAGCCATAGCTTCATTAGAAGCTTCTTGTTCAATAACGCTATGCAAAGGATAATTATGGTAAGTATCGTCCTGAGTAGCTATATCGGAACCTAAAAGTTTTTTTGAAAATAGGTTTTTTTGTCTAAAAAGAAAACCAGCAGATTCTCTTGAGTTAGAGGTAGGTGAATTGTTCACAACTATACCTTGATCCCCTAATAAAATTTTACTCAATTTCATTAGTTTATCATTTATGTTAATAGCAGGAAGCTGGCATTGAGCACTGTCTGATTTAAAAGTGATGATCGAATCGTTTTTATGTCGATTTCTCTGTTTATGAACATCTGTTAAGAAGTTAGCATGTTGGGACATCGGTCTGCAGTCACGTTTATATTTTTCGAATATTTGTTTGCATAATGTAGTGAGTGCACTAAGATGCTCCTTGTTGTTGTGGAAAATATAGGGGTATATTTCATTTGATAGTAATCGCCAAATATCGGTCAAATCGCATAGACTTGGAACTGGTAATTCTCTATACTTTTCCATTGAGTCCAAAATTTCTGATACCTTCAGCAACGAAAGATAATAAGAACTGAACTCATGCAGGGTTTTTGTTAACTTGCTATATTTTGGCAAGAAACCTGGAACATTTAAAAGTATAATGCCATGAGAAAATTTGATAGTGCCATCTTGAGGCATCCCAATTTTTTGGTTGCTTATAAACATTGATTCGGATATGTTTAGCAAATTGTAGTATTTATACGTATTTTTATGCAAAAGACACGAAATGCACCAATTGTAAGTGGTTATCAACGAAGAAATGGTGAATAAAGTGTTTTTAGAGCTAGCTGACAGTTGAAGCAGCTCAAATAAATGAGACGCAATCCAGTAGTTAAGACCATAATCGTCAGGAAGCTGCAAACAGCCTTTTAGATCTGTATTGAAATATTTGTCAAAGCTTTGGTTAACATAGGTTATTGAGACGTTAGAAAAGTTTGTATCATCGACCAAAACATTATTTCTTAATATGAGCATTATATTGCGCTTTTTCTGGATCATGGTAGCATTTAGCCTCTCCAAATATGGCTCCATGAATACTCCACATAAGTTGCCGCTAGGATGATAGTTGAAATGATTTGTAGGCATATTTGTAACAACGATTGGTTCTAGAAACTCTGTAGATGCCAAATTCCCCAAAAGAGAGAATCTAACACTATATGCATCTGATACACTGACTTCGCTCATGTAAAACACGTCGGATTTAGGGTAATTGGCGACTGTAGCACGAATGCGACTTAATTCTTCGTCAATGGTAGTCGATGATCCTCGGTCGTACTGGTTGTATAGGGCCTTGTGATGCTCAATATAATGTTTCAAATCCAGCACGCTATGATTTACTAAAGAGTCCACTTCTATTTCTGTTTGACTTCGCAAAGCATAATCCGCGATGATTTCTGAACGGATCATTTCCATAATGTTGCGGCGAAGCTGAGTTTCTTCTCCAAGCAACCTCAATATATTTTCCTTCTCCATGTAGCTTGGATATACATCTTTGAACACGCGGATAGTATCCTGGAGGGTATGATCTGGATCTGAGATTGAATAGTAGGAGTGGTGATCAATAATCAGAAGCTTCTGTCGAATATCCAATTCAACACCACAATTCATCTCTTGAAATGCTTTAGTTTGACAAGTTCAAGCACTCCAACACTATAGTATATGTGAGTATCCCTCTGACTCTTGACTTATTAAAGTAGGATGATGGTCTATTCTCTGTAGCTGGCTTTAAATTAAAGGTTGAAAAATTGAATTTTCAACTCTGCCTTACCACCAGATATTAAAACAATCGAATAACACTCAATCTGACTAACCAGTATTTAATTTTGTATTGGCAGGACAGAAGCTCTATAAATGTTATAACCAGTGATAACTTGTTTTCAATGACAATTGGGAAATGAAGCCAATTTTCATTTACCACCAGTTTTATCAAATTTCATTGAGATTAAGTTAGACGAAAGCTTATGGTGAGTTGGGGGATAAAAAAAATAGTTCAGCTTGTGAATTGCAGACGTTAATAAAGCATTTAGATCTGTGATTTGAATGTATTGGTGGATTCAAGACTTGTTTGAAATGGTTGGTGTAACAGCTGTAAGTTGTGAGCATCTTCAACTTATTGTGCTCAGTATAGCATCAAGTATTCAAGAAAAACCCTCGGTATGAAATGTATTAGAAAACAAATTAGATGTCCAGGTGGAGAACGAAGTATAATTAATGCACAGCTGAGGTGCAGCTGAGATTCAGCTGAAATGTAAGATTTCCATATAATGAATATGTATGATAAACATACCCAATTGACATATCCAATTTGTATGTATAATTAATATGCACATCTATAATTTACCTGAGCTTAGCATTTAGACTAGTTGAAAATATTAAATTTTATATATAACAAATTATATCTTAAGTAGCCATTTTTCTAACTTGTGTTTTCTTGTAGGCTTCTTTGTAAATATCTTTCTATGGCAGGTTGTTCTATGTGTAAAAAACCTTGATTATATATTTTCCGTAACTCATAAAATGAGAATATGCTTCTAAAAACGGTTTCTGCCATGTCTATATAACGATCGTCAATACTAAGTCAGAATAGCACTATTCTTGTAAATGTAGCATGCGGTTTGTATATATACAACGGCTTCATATTATTATTCCTTCACCAGACAGCTTGAGGCTAATTTACCCATTTATTTGCAGCCGCTGACTATAGCCTGTAGAAAAGCAGAGCATATACAGAATATTTTACGCTTAGTGTCTCATTTGAAACATACAAAAAGGTTCTTAAAAAGCACGAATTTATGTAGGTGGTAGTTTTACTAGTAGTAATATTAAACGAGCAAGTTTGAAAACAGCTAAATAGTTGCTAATTCAAACAAGCTAGTTCAATGGATATGGATTCAACTTCCAAGGCGGAAACCGCGTGGTCACCTGGCCATTCCAGTAGTCCTAATGAAGCTACTAAGTCGTCCTTTGAAAGTCGCAAACTTGAACAAAGTGCGCCTTCTGCGAATGGAACATTCATGCCTTCAACTACTCCAATTCTGCCAAAGTCACTTACATCGTCATTCGAGAACCTATTTCCACATACTCGAAACAGGCCTCAAGACCCGCAGAAACTGACTAATTCGTTTCTTCCGCGTATTGATAGTGCACAGTATCGTTTGAAAGGCCAGGAGAATTGCGAGGCTTTCTGTAATAAGAGTACGGGAAACAACACTCAAGGAGAAGAGGAAAGAGAATACGACGACAGGGGACTGCTTGATATATACAAGAGATTCAAGGAGCAAAATGAATCCTCAAGTAATGTTGAGTTACCAGCCAGTCCTTTAATGGATGCTGCTGCTGCCAAAAGTAACTTTGAGCTGGCTATCAACTTTGATGCGCCGACTCTTGATTTTGCATTCGAGCTAAAAGCGATTGATGACAAAATTGTACCAGGATCCTCCAGCAATGAAACGAAATTAATATTGCCCCCTGCGGAGTATTCCCTGTTAAACTCCACCGTCCAGAAATCTGGTGGTAATGGGTCTTTCCGGCGCTTGAGCTTTGGCCGCACACTGGGTCACGATTCTTACCGAGCAGCATTTCGCAAATTCAGTCTGAGCATGGGACCAAGTCCAAAGTTTTCAGTTCTTACACGCATCAAGCTACACTTGACTAAAAAGATTGGTACATGGACTGAAGATGACCAAATTAAAAATGAGTCCTTAGACTTTACAAACACCGAGGAAGAAGAAGAAAGATTACCAAGGTGCATAAAAGTTCGCATTGCCGAGTATGCAAGACCAAAGCAGGGTCCTATAGATGTGAGCATATTTGGTGAAGATATTCTTGAACCCGAAGTTGATAGCGATTGTGAGGGAAATAGTACTGTGACATTCAACAAGTTTGCAAATGTAGTGCTTTATGGTGAGGAAATGCCACCACATATCACTCCAGTGGACTCCTCAAAAAGAATATCTACTGGTCCACACAGTGAAAACGAGCTACTTTATAAAAAAAAGATGCTCTCATTGAAACGCAAAGCTTCTATGTTACGTTGCGGAATAACCAAAAGAGGACGCAACTCTATTGGACAAACACATAGTTGGATTGAAGCTCCACAGTCGATCTTACGTAAAAAGACCAACGAAAACTATGAAGTTGAGATTAAAATCAGTGACAAATATGATGACGAGGGGGTGGACAGTTTTATGTTAAGATTAGACCGCATTGAGGCCCAAAAGTTTTTGAATGAGCCCTCTTTGGGCATGCTTCGTAGACAGCAACTAAGTTCTTATTATAAAGCTGTATAGAGTTGAGCTTGATGTTATATATAAGTTCAAAATTTATTAACCTCCAATAGTTGTAGAAAAATGGCTTTAAGATGGAAGACCAATAAACATCATTTTCAGATCAACTCAATGCCTAAACCTGGCTCAGCGTCTTCAAACTTTATTTTGTTTTGAAGCATTTTTATGCCATGTTGTGCTAGTAAAAAGACATTTATAGGGTGAAATTGCAAGTGTTTTCTTAAGAGAAGCGTAGTGGTAGTCAAAGAAAGATTTTATTACCCAATTTTACCACATTGCCTTGTTTCAGTCTATATTTGTAAATGAAATCAATACATGCTTTTCCATTAGTATGATCTCATATTTTGGTAATTTTCATCATACGTTTCAAGATTTAAGACCAAAATGCATAAAGCTTATAATGTATTGAATGTGATGGAACCTGTCTGATTCAAAGAAGAGGGTATCTGAATTTCATACAATAAAACCTCGCCTTTCGCAGCAAAAACCATGATATACCTAACAATGATTAAAAACTTTGGTTGTATGAATGAGCTGGTATTGTCGTTAAATAATTATATTTATAGGTGGTTCAATAGAACAATTTTCATATAGTCGTCTTTTCAAAAAGAAAATGACATATTCAGTTTTGATTAATTTAAAATGGATTTCATGACAATAAAAAAGGCGAGTTAATTGTCATTTTCATGCACAGCTCATTTCAGAGTTTACACAGCAGCCTGTCGCAAATCTTTCATCTTTCGTGTAACCAATTTAATTGCATATAGCTAGAGTATGAATCATCCGAAATGACAAAGAAAGGTTTTGCACTTCATAATATGATGCGCTTTTCAAAAACACGGTATATTATTTAAATCATTGCTTAAATTTAATTATTGTTTTTCATACTTTAAAAGCTTCAGCTTGATTTGAATCCCCCATCGGTAACCTCCCACTCCCAAACCGTTTTTTGGTAATACGCGATGGCAAGGAACTAATATTGCGAGCTTGTTAGCTCCAACTGCGTTACCAATAGCTCTGGACAGGCCAGAAGAAATTCCAAGAGCATCAACTATGTCTATGTAGGTACATGTAGAGCCCCAAGGAATTTGTTGCAATTGATCCCAAACCTGCTGCTGAAACGTAGTTCCAAAAATATAGCAAAAACAAATTCTTTCGTCAGGTATTCCCAGTTCAAGCACAGTTTTGAAGCGGTTCAAGGTACTATTGATTTTGATTTTATCAATTTGAGCAGTGACCAACGAACATGGAATCTCTTTCCCCCGGAAATCATCTACCATGATCTTAGTGAGTTCAGTACTGCTCTCTCCAAGCGAAACATAGTATACTTTTCCATCATAGTCAATCACCACTAGGGATGAGCATAAATTTGACAAAATAGTTGCATAATAAAGTCTCATTTGGAAGATCCTGAAATGCCCAAAGAATTCTCAAGGTGACTTATCAAAAAATCTATTTATAGCTTGTGAATTCCAACTCAAGCAATTTTCTGAGACACAGAGTGCAAATTTCAACAAAATGATCTACTTTGAAATCTCATTTAGTTCAAACTATGATACTTTTTCAATTATAATTCGTTTCAGCCCTCCTCTTACCCACTTTAACTCCGCTTAAACCGACCACTACTACCTGAATTCTTGCCAATTCTATTAAACTTACCTAAATTAATAAGAAGAGCTTGGCGTTTTCGCAAAGCCAATTCCAACTCAGCCAATCTTTTTTGATACTCTAGAATTGGCTGGCTAACCTCTGAAAAGTGACTTTGGACGCTCATTAGCGTTTTCATACTTGGGCTGAAACTGTTTTTATATAAAAATGCTTTCTCGTAAATGAAGAGCAAAGAGATGAAGCAAAAAGGAGAAAAATACGATATAATTGCCGCGCTTGGTGGAAAAGAAAGGAAAAGATAGGTGGGTATGATTGCACATAATTCTAAGCCGTGGAAATAAGTTCTGAACAAGTTCTTGCACATGAAATGTCAACATTGTAACTAGCATGTATATATTGTTAAACCATGCCAAATTCGAAATAGTTATTGTATTTAGTATATGCGGTAAAATTAATTGACCGTTTGACATTTATTGTTTTCGAGTTTTTTCAAAATATTATATGATTTAAACCCGACTTATGATGCAAAGGCATCTCCTGTTTGACTAATGGTCCTGGTTGTTGCTCGTAAACAGGAAGGACTCGTATTTCTCCAAATCCGAGAAGTATTTGTATTTCCGGGAGTCTATCAGCTAGTTTCGAGGGTAATGTGGATGTTCAAATGGGTGAACTTTAACCTCCGAGGTTTTATAACGTGAATTTCAATGATATCCGGACGCATACTTCCGAGGATATATCATCACTTATGATGTAGCTTCCGGGGTAACTCTTAATATCCTGTTCAACATGTAGGCATATAGCTTGACTACGCAACCACTAATAAGGGATTATGAATAGAAAAGGCAATAAAGGAAAAATTGAGTTGAAAATTAGGATCGGGATGATATTCATATGAGGTATTTGTTAATATATTGTAAAGTATGCTAAATGGTGTGAATTAAGCTTAATAGCGTCATAAATTATAAGAAAGTTTTTACTGGTGGAAGTATATTAAATAGAATTTCCAAGATAAGATATGGGGTTATGTCTTTGTGATTTTTTTGATTTAAAAATTTGTTAGTGTCGAGAATATGAGGAATTACGAATAGAGTTGAGCATTTTAAACAATTTTAGTGTAATGTTAAGAAAAATGTGATTGCTATAGTGCTTTTCGGTGTGATTACTGTAGTTTTTTCAGTGTAGTTATAGCATCTTTCTTATTTAATTTTCTATAGTACTTCCCTACAACAGTTAATAAACTACAATGGATTCTATGAAAACAGGTTCGTATGTAAACAATATATGAAGCTCAAATATAATGGTTTACGCTGGCTTTAATTATCAAAATACTTTTTATGTTTGTTGCCTCAGCTTTACTTTTTTTTGTAAAGAGAGTAGATTCTGAAAATTATTTTAAATGATACAGCATACTAATTATCAATCAGTCTCGGCCAGGTAGGCTATTTTTGTAAAGGTAATATACGTATAACTAAGTGCTTTTATTTGGCATTGAAGAAAAACTCTTATCAAAAGCTATCAGCAAAATAATCGTAGTTTGGCCTTACCTATACGAGCCTATCTATATTTGTTGTTCATTTCTAGAAAAATATACATATGAGGCTACCCTTCATTCTTGATGTTTGCTCTTGCTATTTCATGAGAAAGCTAGCTGTAGGGTAATATCTTCTTACTCAATTCCCGACCTATGATGATACAGCTCTTCCGCTTTTTGGTTTCACCACCTGTGCAAAAATACATTATAAGCTAGTTATGTCGAGTGAGATTTTGCTATGAGAAACTCCAAAGTACACTTATCATCTTGCCTTATCCTCTCTTGCTCTTTTCATTTCTCTTTTCATTTTACATATTTAGTGCTCTTCCCATACCTGTGTGGTATATGGTTGGTGCTGCATCGCAATCACACGTGATGTTTGACTATATTATCACCATTATATGCGATTAATGTCAGTAAACTGACCAAACCAACGATGAATGCTCCTACTAAAGAGTATTTGGAAGATCTTAACGCCACCTTGAGTCAATTACTGCCACGGGAAGTCATTGAATGGGGGTATGATAAATTTCCAAATTTATATCAAATCACTGCATTTGGCCTTTCAGGCTTGGTCATTACCGACTTGGCCGCGAAATGTGACAAACAGGTTGACTTGGTGTTTATTGATACGCTTTACCATTTCCCACAAACTCACGATGTTGTAAAGCGTGTCGAACAAAAATATTCAGTACCTGTGCATATATTTTACCCAGAAGGTGCTCAATCTGAACAAGAGTTTGTCAAGCGCTATGGAGACAAGCTATGGGAAACAAATGAGGAATACTACGACTATTTAGTCAAGGTTGAACCTGCCCAAAAAGCATATAAACAGTTAGACATTCTGGCGGTACTCACAGGCCGCCGTCTGACTCAAGGCGGTGCTAGATCTAAATTGCCGGTTATTGAATGGGATCAAGACCTGGGTATATATAAAATCAATCCTTTATGGCAATGGGATTTTAAGGCAGTCAAGCAGTATATCACCGAAAACAATGTTCCCTACAACGAGTTACTTGATTTGGGATATAAATCCGTTGGTGATTGGCATTCAACAGTTCCGGTGGGGGAGGACGGAGATGAGCGCAGCGGCCGGTGGCAGGGAAAAGCTAAAACTGAGTGCGGAATTCATCAAGTTGGATCTTATAAGCATTTATCCGGTGGAAGCAGCGGTAATTGATAACTTTAAAAGTATAAGTCTTTTGAAACTATTGATATAATATATTTTCATCAATATTATAGTATTATAAATTCCCTGATATTAACAATTTTTCGAAAATAATAGTGTTCGAAGTTAACAATCCTCAAGGCTAAGCTCTAGGTTAATACTCCAAATCAATAAGGTTTCCATTCTCTAATGCTCCCTAAAAAAAGATTTTTACTTCAAAAAGACTACTTAAAATTGAAAATACACCAACTATAAACTAATTAATGGTACATCATTTCACTACTATATTTACTCACAATTACTGTATTCTAGGCACACGTACAATCTATAACAACACATTCTTCAGAAAAAAAGTACTTTTGGTGGGACTCAGCTCACCCCACAATAATGCTTTATCTGTCTAGCCAAATTTTTCAGAGAAAATGCGGAATGGAAGCCCAATATTGACCGGCTATCTTTTCATTATCATGGTTTTGGTGACACAAAACAGAATCAATTATAACTCCACTTAGCAACTGTAAATGCTTCGCTACTTTTTGATAACAAGAATATAAAGAGCGCAAGATATACCCTAAATCTATTTCATTATTGAATTCCATATTCTGTTAAAGTACGACAGTACATAAGCTGCTCATTTTGTTTCATTTTTTTCACTTCGATTCTCTATTTATTCGCAACCAATTCGCCTTCTTGACCGCTCATATATAATGCTTTTGGACCTTGTAATTCGAAACTGGAAAGTAAGTTTTACTACGATAGTATCAATATTGTTGCTATATTGGTTGGTAGTTTATCCATTGATTACTGCGCCCTTATCTAAAATTCCAGGCCCATACGTTTTCCGTGTTTCAAGAATTCCATCTTTATGGTATCAAATGCGCAGGCAGTGGATCAGAGTTGTATCAGCGAAGCATAAGGTGTATGGTGATATTGTTTTATTAGGACCAAATGAGGTAAGTTTGAATGGAAATTGTGAATTCATTCATACCTTGTACACCAAAAACCTTCCAAAGCTGCGGTTTTATGAGGTTTTTGGAAACCATGGTTATCATAATATTTTTTCCAGCATTGAAAATGAAGACCACTTGCAAAGAAAGAAGTTGATAAATAGTATTTATCGAAAGAGCTTGGTATTTTCTGAGCCAACCAAAAGTATAATAGTGCAAAAAGTTGGTTACTTGATACAGCAAATACTGAATTCGTTAAACAAAGACTTTCCACAAAAAAAAACGGAAAATAGAGAAATCGAATGTAATAAAGAAGATAAAAATAAGATAGGTATCAAGTTTAATAAATCCAATGAAAATAATGGGTACAATAATAAGAGCCATTCTGTTGAAGTATATTCTCTTTTTGGCGCTTTGGCTATGGACGTGGTCCTGGCCTTTGAATTGGGACAGCACAATGGAACAAACCTCTTACTTGATGCAAAAAAACGTTATATCCTTTCTTCATTTCGCAAAGTAGCCGATATGGGTTTTTGGACGGTTTTTATGCCTCTGCTATGGCCTCTAGCAGCAGGAAAAGATTATAATCTTCCCAAAAAATTGGAAAATTGGCAGTTGGATCTCTATGAAAAGGCAGAGCAGAAACTATCGCCTAACTGTACTCTAGATCAGCTTCGAAAGAAAAATGTTCATGGAAAAGCAGCCTACTCATTTATTCTGGATAATATATTTGCCGGCCATGAAACTACCGCAGTTCTGCTTACATACTTGGCGTATGAACTATCTATAAATCCATATATCCAGCAAAGTTTAAAAACAGAACTAATTACAGTATTTGGCCAGCCAAAGCCTAATGTTATAATCGACGATTTGGCAAAGGTTGATTTATTGCCTTTTCTAGAAGCAGTTCTTCTTGAGAACTTACGAATCCACACACCAATCCCAGGTGCAGAGCCACGGGTACTTGAAAAAGACCTTGTGGTTCATGCAAATAATAAAGTTTATACAGTTCCTGCTAAAACCATTGTGTCATGCCAGCCATATTCCTTTCATCGCCTCGCCACAATTTTCCCACAGCCAGATGAATTCGTTCCACAAAGATGGCTACCGTACCCAGAAGAGCTGGAATCTCAGGCTCACCAACGTATAACAAACCAGCACAAATATATGATGCCTTTTGGACGCGGAGTTCGTATGTGTCTAGGAATGAACTTAGCTTATATTGAAATGAAACTTGTTATTGCCAATCTTTATTGGAAATATACCTCAGCTGTTGATCATGGACATTTAAACAATAATCATTCCACTAACAAAAATGGTCATCAAGATCCATTCCATTACCAAAAAACACATTATCATGAAAAACACCACTATTCACACACCTCTGTCACTAGAAATAATCCAGACCAACAATCTACTTTAATGGGCTCCCACGGATCCATGCTGATGAGAGACTCCTACGTTACACACCCTATGGGTAACGAATGTTGGTTGTATTGGTCCTTATAGAACGGGTTTGCACCCAATATCCTGTATAATAAGGCTTCTCCAACATATACCTGTAATATCAGTATCATAACCGTTTTTTCCGGTGTAAACGTTTCAATATGTACCCTTGCTCTCCAGTTGATTTAAACTAGCAATGAAGACATTAAAAAAGCTTTTACTTACATTAAGGTAGGAATAAGCCTAATAATATTTCAAACAGTAGTATATTTAAACTATAGTGTTTTTGAGTTCGGTCTGAGCTGAATAATAGGGTTATATCTTTTCACGTGGCAATAAGAGGATTTTTAGAATGTTTCCATTTGCTATACCATATCCATTAGAGCCGGTTCATGGCTATTGGGGAGAGCCAACACTGACTATTGATTGGTGCGAAGAAAACTATGTGGTGCTGCATTTCGTAGCGGAAGCACTTAATACAGTGACAAATTTGGGTTTTATAGCAGTTGCTGCATTAGCAGTAAAGCAGGCTCGATGTAATATGCTTGAAATACGGTATGTTTTCACAGCTTTGGGATTTATGATGGTTGGTATTGGACTGTGGTGGTTCCATATGACTTTAAAATACGAATACCAGCTTTTGGATGAATTGCCAATGATTTACGCAACTTGTATTCCATTCTGGCTGGTGTTTAGTGAATATAGGTCTTCTTGGGCCTCGGCTATGATCGGCTTAAGTATTTTTGGAGCTGCAAATACCTTGACTGTTGTCTACTTATATTACAAAAATCCCACCATCCACCAAACCGCATATGCACTTTTGAACTTTGCAATCATTGTGAAAACTATTTTATTGGCTCGTAAAAATGTATCAGATCGGTCAGCACGCAGGCGTATTTACCTGATTATGGCTACCGGGTTAACAATTTTTGGCTTTGGATATATGCTTTGGAATTTAGATATTCACATGTGTCTGGCAGCTCGTTCAAAGCGCCATGAATGGGGCATGCCTTATGGTTTCCTATTGGAAGGCCATGCTTGGTGGCACGTATTTACTGGAATTGGCATTTATTACTTTTTGGTTTCTCAACAATATTTAAGATGCTTGCTTCAGGGAACTAAAAATTACTATGAATTAACTTGGGCTTACGGCTGGCCGTCACTTGTGTGCATTGATAAACATGGCTTGGAGCGGTCGCGTGCTGTCAAAAAGTTAGCAGAAGCTGATTTGGCACAAAAGAAGCAACTTTAAAATATTTAAGTACATGATGATCGTGGAAGAGCTCGCCCCTCTATTGTTATAACATCAATTAGATGACATAAAAATCTCGGCATAAGTTATATATATTATGAGAGTATGATTCAAATCACATTGAAGAATCTCTGTTTAATATCGTATTTATCATAAATGAATCGAGCACAAAGCTATTGATATTTTCTTGTTTGAACAAAGTCAATAACGAATTATAACATGGTAATGATTTCGGCAATCATTTTATCATTTTCAAGATCAGACAGATCAGTAGCTACCAAGTCTCTTAATTTTTCCAACGCTTCGTCACTTGTGAACTTGCACATTTGTGTTTCCTCATCGAAGCATAGTGAACGCCACTCCTTTAAAACCTTCTTGAGTTTATTTAAGCCGGTGTTAACTTCATCTGGAGCACAATGAGTGCGCTTGTTCAGAATATACTTATCATCTTCGTTAAGGCTCGTATCTTGTAACTCCCCTGCTTTGCGCTTTGCCATATTGATAATTTTGGCGGGGAACTTGACAAGTTCTGCAACATGAATTCCAAAAGACTTGTCCGAAATCCCAGGCTCCACACGATACATTAAAGTAATATCATCTTCTTGGTTTGCATCTGAACGTTCCACATGAGCAACTACATTTAAATTTTCCACTTTACTAGGATACTTTGTTGATAACTGCGTAAGTTCATGAAAATGAGTAGCGAATAAAGTAAAACAAAACTTTGTGTTGATCAAATATTCCAGAATAGCCCATGCCAAACCAAAACCATCATAAGTGGATGTTCCACGGCCTAACTCATCAATTATAATTAAGGAATTGTGAGTTGCAGTATTGAGGATAGAGCTTGTTTCCAACATTTCAATCATGAATGTTGACAATCCCTTTAACTGCGAGTCGCCAGCACCCACGCGTGACAATATAGCGTCAAATATTGGAAGATCTGGCAGGCCATTATCTTCACTAGCAGGAATAAAAGACCCGACTTGGGCCATTAATGCAATCACACCAACTTGACGAATAAATGTGGACTTACCACCCATATTGGGCCCAGTGATTATAGAAAAAGGTTTACTTGAGTTCTCACCTGTATTTCCTAAATGTATGTTGTTTGCAATAAAATTGACATCATCTTGTACTTCTAGTATGGGATGACGAGCGTTTTCCAAATTAACACGGCGATTCGTGAATTCGGGTCCTAGAGCTGCGGGACTTAATGGATGCATTTTGGGGCATATATATGGTGTCGGGGCAAGTATGGCAGCAGTAGCAAAGCTTGTTAAGACATCAATATGTGCTAATGTGGATGCTAATAGCTGGAACACTGATTTATAAGTCAAAGATATAGACAAAATTTCCTTCACAAGTTCGCGCTGTTTTGTGTTGTATTCATTCAGAGCTTCGTTATACTTTTGCAGCAATGCAGCCAATTGTTTGGTGCTGAAAAATACACCAGCCTTGACTGTTTGCAATTGGTCATAGCGATTTCCAGTATTACGCAAAACTGAAGAGTCAATACGCGTCACTCTAAAACACCAGCCGTGTTGCGCGTGCTTCTCAAGTTTAAGCTTTTTATCTAACTCCATATTTAAATCATCAGCAACCTCTTGGTGTATTTTCTTAATTTCGTCCAAACTAGCGTGTAAATTATGGCTGATTTCTTGTAAGGATTCATCAAACTCTGGTTTAATATTAAAATCCGTATACAACAGACCACTTCCTCCTGATTCAAGAGGACTCAAGTCTATTGTAGTTTCTATCAATTCATGAAACTTAAGAAGCGATTGATATTGCTTGGTCAAAGGATTTTGCCAATACTGTTTTACCAACACTGAATCAGAATCCTTAATTGCTTCTAGTAATTGCGGCAATACCTGATCCACTAGAGTATATAATGATACAACACTCTCCAAACCTTTATTTTCGGCATTCAATTTTGCTTCATTGACGGCCACTTTCTTCAAAACACGTTTAATATCGGGACACTTGCCCAAAATCTCTCTTATTGATACTCTAAGCTCCGTGTTTTCTACTAACAAACTCACCAACTCATGGCGATGCTGTATATTGTTTATATTTGTTAATGGTTGTTTTAACCATATAGAGAGACATCTGCTTCCCATTTGCGTGCAACATTGGTTGAGTAGCTGAAAAAGAGAAGCTGTGGCGGTGCCAGGGATCATCAGAGTTTGTGGAAACACGTTTAATGCTCTAACTGAAGAAGCATCTAATTTAACATGGTCCAGAGACAAGTAGTTGTGCACAGTAAACTGATAGTCACCCAGAAGCAAATTTAAATGAGAAATAACTGCTCCCAGGCATGACAATGCCAAACCATACAGTTTTGAGTCGATTCCTAAAGATGCAAGGGTGGTTTCGCGCGAGTTCTCCATGATTTTAAGCAAATCATCTTCACCATCAACGTATAGCAGTGGCTTAATAATCGTAGTCAACACGTCTAGTTTTGCCAAGCAACTGTTCAAAGAGTCATTTGATACTAAAACTTCTCTCGCGCCTAACTGAAGTAAAACACCAGTCAAATTAGCAAAGGAATCGTCATCGTCATCAAACTCACTCAACCACATCAAGCTCAGCAGCATATCGACCGCACACACTCCCAAGCGCGAATTAACGCGTTTTACTGCCGCCAAAACAGGCGACAGTCCATCTATGAACTCTAAATCAACCCCATAGATGGTTGATATCTGTTCCACATTCCCCGGAGTAGCATTCGCCACCAACTCAAACAGCCTTGAATCATACACCTCACATCTCATTCCTCGCTCAACAATACATAATTGAAGTACACTCGCAGTGAAAACCTGAGGAGAAATTGTCACATACCGATGCTTATTACCTGGTGAGTGTTTGATCACCAGCAGAGTCTTATAAACGGCTTGGGAGATCAAGTCCGCGTCACCATCCAAAACCGTGTAGTAGTCCTTATTATGATCAATAATACGAATGGTATTATCTGGTACTACTGGAAGCTGTGCGTACTTGCGGAAGTACAGTCTTTCGTCGGCAGTATCATTAAATCGAAGATCTGGTCGTGAGGAAGACATTACAGGGAATAAGGTCTGTTAGTTGTATTAAAGTGGTTGAAAAATCATTTTTCCTATCCAGGGCATTTGGGTGAATAATAAATGGGAAAAGATTAAGAAAAGAATTAAATAAATAATGAACGCGTCTTTTGTATACCTAACTGGCTAGTTAGATAATTTGTGTTTTTCCAGTTATTATGAAGTTTTTTGTATATCAAATAGGTAAATACAAGGAGTTTTGTATAAGTATGGATAGTTTAAAAAAGATTGGGATTAAAATGAATAAGTTTAACTGGAGAGTGACGGACTACAAAATCAGCCTCAAGCTTGGATTTAATTGTTAAAAGTTAATTGATTAATATACTTCTTACATTTATAACTGAAAGGCCACTAAAATGAAGCTAGTTAAAACTAAATCTTCAATTGTATAACAAAAGTGGTGGGTTTTAATGGGAAATAATATAAGCTCTGGTTTGAAAGTTTTAAATCGAAATAAAATTATTGTAAATAAAAAGAACTATTAGAAATAACTAGGTGTTATGATTGGAATATCATATCAATCTGTGAATTCTCAAGTGTTGTAAAGATAGTTTTAATCTACTGGAAGATTTTCACTGCGATAATTTATGAAAGTAGATAGTTGTCTTGATCATTTATTTCATTTTTTATTTTACTTTTATTATATTGTATCTTCTTTTTAAACTGTATATTTCATCAATAATAATTTCGTTTAACGAAATCTATGTCACCATGATGAAGGTTTTTTTTTTCTTTTCACTGTAATAACTGTGGTTAGATGTTTAACTTTCAATTTTAAAATGATACTATAGAATCTTATCAATTTTGTATAATTAATAATATGTGCTTTATAGCCTTGATTGGGTGAAATTCAAAGGCATGGAATAGTTAAAAAATAGTTGAGCTTTGAAGTCTATTTCTCAATTGAAATTATGTAGTATAGAACTAAAGGCAGAATAACTTTCGGCTAGAATCAACATATAATTAACAAATGGTTTTTGTTTAAAGGTTTCTCTTTATTCAGATGTTATAAGTTATACCAAGCTATAACTATCCATATAGTTAGATCATTATTTACATGTTAGTCTTTTCAAATACATTTTTTGGCACTGCAATAATTTGATCTACCAAGTTTGTAAAACTAAAAAAAAGGGTAAAATTATTCGAAGCATGATTGAGGTGTTCTTTTGTTAATTATCGTACTGTTGATTGTTTGTATCTATCAATATGTATAATTTTCATATACATTTTCTTGCTACATTTAGAACTAGAACTATTTCTTTTACTAGTTAATCACATTTAGTTTCGCCTACTAGTCAACCCCTACCACCTCATTTTCTGTCAATAATACTATTAGTTAGCTCTTTTAACACTATAATTAGTATAATCACACTCTTGAAATATTCCACTAAATTTTCAATTACAAGCTTATGACTATAATAGATATAACTTCGAATTATAAGCCCATAATTCTTAAGCGGTTATTATCTTAGATATCAATAGAATTTTTTACAAATTACTCACCTTTAAATCGTTTATGCAACATGACTATTTCTATTTACAATTAAACCAGCTCTGAGACTATTCGGTTCATATCCTTTAGTCAGGATTTTGATTTGTATTTACTCTTCCTTATTTTGTTCTTCATCTCTTTCTTTACCTCAATACATAGAACACACCTTCTCCTGTAAGTTCTGAAAAAAATCAAAAAATTGCAGCTACGTTCACGTGATGCAATCTTTTCAGAGTCAAAAAGATATTGGTATAAATGAAAGCACTGATAATGAAATAAAATTACTCCCCATTAAACATGCTTCATTCAACAAATTTAAACGGAATTCTCCCACTTGTAGCTCGTGGAAAGGTTCGCGATATTTATGAGGTCGACCAATCTACACTTTTGTTTGTTGCAACTGACCGTATTTCTGCGTACGATGTTATTATGAGTAATGCCGTACCAGACAAGGGAAAACTCTTGACTAAACTCTCGGAGTTTTGGTTTGGATTATTAAAACTGGAGGTTAAAAATCATTTAGTTTTGAATGAATGTTCTGATGAACAATTGTTTGCGCGGTTGCCAAAGGAATTATCAGAGCCCCAGTATCGTGAGCAATTGCTGGGTCGATCGTTGTTGGTACACAAGTTGCGTTTAGTTCCATTGGAGGTAATTGTCAGAGGCTATATTACAGGATCAGCATGGAAAGAATACAAGAGTAAGGGCACTGTTCACGGCGCTAAGGTTCAAGAAGGGTTATTGGAGTCCCAGGAGCTCCCCACGCCTATTTTCACGCCTTCAACAAAGGCTGAACAGGGGGAGCACGATGAGAATATCTCCATTGAACAGGCTGCAAAGATTGTGGGCCAGGAAATGTGTGACAAGTTGGAAGTTCTTGCTATCAAATTGTATTCTGTTGCTAAGGAATACGCCAAGAATAGAGGCATTATCATTGCTGATACTAAGTTCGAATTTGGTTTAGATGAAAACAATGAATTAGTTTTAGTTGATGAGGTATTGACCCCGGACTCTTCTCGTTTCTGGAGCGCCGCAAAATACACTATTGGTCAATCGCAGGATTCCTATGACAAACAGTTTTTACGTGACTGGTTGACAAGCAACGGTTATGCCGGAAAGGACGGTGTCGCTATGACTCCAGAAATTGTGGAAAATACTAGAGCGAAGTACTTAGAGGCCTACGAAGAATTGACCGGGAAAAAATGGAACTAAGCATATATTTTAATTCAACCAAAACAACACAGAAACTTGTTATAAATTCCAGGATTAAAACAAAGGCTCGATACACGCCAAATGTTTAAACCCAGATAGAAAGAGGGGAAAAACAAGTCTTTGCTGATCAAGTCTAAAGCAAAACTATAACATAATAAAAAAACAATTCAATGACCATATAAACTCGAACGCTACCGGAGCCCTCTCAATTTGAAATTAAAAACTATCATTTTTCAGGAGAGTATTTGAATTTATCGGATTATACTTTATTCCTTAATCACCCACTGTTTGACCAAGAGTAGCTGGTGGGAGTTCCATTCAGGTCTGTGTAAGAAGTAGTCCAAGTTTTTGATTGATGTTTGGTGCCTCTAGAGCTTGCTGCCACAGGCGGTGCTCCAGGACATCCCGGACGAAGGCACCCCTCAGCACAGCCTTCTATTGGATCCTGCTTAGAAGCTCGAGTTGGTGACCCATTATTCGTGTCACGCTTGCCCTTCCAAGCACTTACGTTACGTTTGCATTTTCCATCACTGCATTTGTTGCAGTTACAGCCAGCGCCACATTTTCCATTGGACTCACCTTCGCACTTTTCACAGTTGCAACCAGCGCCACAATTGCCACGGGAACCATTACAACGCTTACAATTGCACCCAGGCCCACAACTGTTATTAGTTACATGAGCATGGTGATGATCACTAGGCATCTCCTGTCTAACTCTCAACAAGTTGTTCTGTATAGGAACGTTTTGAGCAGAAATGGAAGCTACCAATCCAATAATTGCAATTTGAGTATTGATTTTCATTCTGTAGTACTAGTTGTTAAATCAAGTGAGAAAGTTGATGAATAAATTACTCTAAATTTACAAGATTTTCAGTTTATTAAATACTGGAGTTTCATATCTAGCAACCAAGGCACTGGAATCTACGAAAGTATCAAACCGAGCTCTGAAGTATGCTTTTCACTTCATCTCAGATATAAGTTACAGAAACTTGCGTTAGTTTGGAATTTTTTTACACCCAGTTATGTGAATGGCATTTGGGCACCCAGATACTTAATAATGTACTATACCATAAACCTACGACTAGATAGTGTATATGGTATTCTTGGACTTACTCATGTAATTTTTATATATTAAATTGAATTAAAAAAATCAATCACTTAAAATACTACATTATCTTTTTAATACTAGTACACTATGTTTATAAGCTATCTGTATTTTTCATATAATTCTCAAGATCATTCCAAAATACCAATCCATTAATATAAGACAGAACTTGCAAACGGTTTAGACCAAAAAAATCACATATAATATTACTAAGCGTGAATATCGTACATAGTACTGTACTGTTTGATCACTTTCACAAATATTTAAGGTTTTAAATTACAAGCTATGTATATCAACAAACTACTGTCCCAAAATTTAACTATAACAGGGCAAGCTATACAGAATGTGATAGATAATGAATACTATTTAAGCTTATCCTCACATGATAAAGTCCCAATCACTGGCAACAAATACAAATAACTTACGTTCGGAGTAATTATATGTAAATATTTAATTTAGAGCTTAGTTGATAAAGCTGACTATTGAAATAAAATTTTAGTTTAAGATTGGAAAATAAAATAGTCTAACTGATGCTAGTAATATATTGTGTTGTTATAATATATAAAGCTATACCACGGCGAGCTTACTCTATGTTTCAAATATATCTTAAATAACTCTACCACCGTGAATTTTAATGCTGAAAACATATTTCGTTGTCACTCTCAAATTTTGTATCATATCAAACACTAAAAAACCCTCAATATGCTTACAAAAGTTTTTTTTTGCGTACATTGTCTTCATTTATAAGATATGCACCCGAAAATGATACTGAATATTATTTATTCAAGAATAGAATAACTTCATTCCACTTGGATATTAGCAGAAAAACTTTAAGTATAAAGCTTAAAGTGAGTGGGCTTTATGCTGATTTTCTGTATCTAGAAATAAATAGAAAATGAGCAGAGCTTCATTATTTTACTTAATATATAAATTAATAGTTAAATAAGTTTTCTAACAATAACACTAACAGATTTGACTAGAGGAACGCAAGCTTTTACGTAGACTTTTTTTTGACTTTTAAATTACGCAACGAAGGCTTGGGAAAAACAAGGTACAGTTTTCTATAAACTAGCCTGATTCATATGAATTTGAGCCGCTAAGCAAACAAAGCATTATTTGTTATTAAAAGCCTTAGAAGAGAATTAGCTAGTGCATTTTTTATGAGTGAATCACTGAGTTTTTATATATCATTTCTAAGCTAAATGACTTTAATGGCTTTTTTCCATCTGTATTACATGAACTTTGGTATATCGCAACCCTAATACTTTGTAATATTGATAGTTCAGCTGATAAACTTCGTATTTTTGAATTTCACTATCAAAAAATGCGAAACATTTCTTTGAGTCATCTCTTAAAGGCCACTATTTATTGTCACTTCAATTTAATAAACGTCTTGAATATACGTCAAAGTTCACTTAACAACTTCTGATCACCTATTTTAACAGGTTAAAGGGAAGGTTTTCTCCTGTTTATGTTTGCCATTACCAATAATTTGTTTCTTAGGTAAAACCACTATACTTTTTATTTTTCATCACGGCACCTTTGAGGCAAGATAGAACATAGTAGTCGTTTATTCTTGAATAAACGAAAATGTGAAATTCGTTGAGGATTATATACATTTTTTGCCATTTCCAGTCAGATAAATGTAGTATTATTCATTTCTATCATTAGTTATTTGAATTCTATGTATGTCTGGGGTTTATTCTAAAATATAGCTCTTCGTATTCTGGAACATGTCGTTTGTCTAGGTTTTTTTCAATGTTTAGTCTTTCCATTTCATCTGTTAATCTTCTTTTTGGCGGGCTCACTGGATGCCGTGGCAGTGGTGGTGTGTTCACAAACCCCTTATACTGATATACATGGTGATGATCATCATTATTGCGAATAGTAAGAGGCATGCGACGTACTTGTTCATCAACGAGCTCACGCGGCCCGCGCGGTTTCATTGGAAGTTGCTCGTTGGATTTGTACTGCTGGTTTTGATAAAATAAATGTCTAGATTGTGGCGCCAATTGAGGTGTTTTAATATTGGACTTTGTGGACTGTGGTGATTCATTCTTGTGGAGAAGCTCTTTCATTCTTTGTTGCACTTCCAGCTCAACCACCATCTTAAATTCACGTTGGTAACCAAGTCTGACCTCTTTAGCTTCCTGGTCCATTGCGCGCTTTCGAATTTCGAATTCTTCCATTAATTCTTCTTCATACTGTTGCTTTTGAGAGCTCCATTTCTTTTGTATACTGGAGAATTCATTTTCTAATTCTTCCCGTCGTGTCATTATTTTGCGCTCTAGTGATGTTAAATAGAGCTCTTTCTTCTTGAGCTCGTCGCTTTTTGTTAAAAGTTGTTTTTGAAATTCATTCAAGTTAATGCTTGCTTCCTTAAGTTCCATTTCTTTTCGAAGAAAACGAATAGAGAGTGAGTCTAACAATTCAAAGCATGATGGGCGCAAAGCTGGATCTACTGTAATGCAGTCTCTTACTATTGAACGTAATTGATAAGAGTATGAATCTGGAAGTTCCGGTATGATTCCTCTTTTAATCTTGGCTTGAAGCAGTAGGTGAGTCTTTGCTTGAAATGGAGGTTGAAGAGTACACAACTCAAACAATACACACCCTAATGACCATATATCACAAACGGGTGAGTATGGTTGATCCATCAATACTTCAGGTGACATATAGTACGGCGTTCCTACGTAAGTCTTTGCAAAATCATTTTGTGAAGTTAGCATTTTGGCCAATCCAAAATCACCAACTTTAATGCACTTACCCGAATTGAGCATAAATATGTTGTCTGGCTTGATATCCCTATGTATTACTACCGTTTCTGAATCAATAGGGGGCTCGCTGTCATTACTTCCAGAAAACAAATTAACTTTTTTAGCATCAATTCCATAGTGACAACGATGGAGCGCAAGAAGTGTTTGAACCAAGACCTGCCATATGAACTCTTCTGGCACCTGTTCTTTATTTTTGGTAAAATTTGATATTACCTGTGCTAGGTCTCCGCCATCGCAATACTCCATGTATATATGGATGGACTTTTGTTCCATTATATGATCATGTCGATAATATTTGACAATATTTGGGTGCTCTAACTCACGTAAAATACGCAACTCAGATATAAGCTGGTTGCGCTCATGGGTATTCATCGAGGTATATTCGATTTCCTTGCGTACTAATTCCTTACCGTCACTCTTTTGTACTACTTTGCGCACTGTGCCAAAAGACCCTTTTCCAATCACCTCTTTTATTTCATACTCACTACTCATACCAGCGGGCGACATGGGGGAAGGTATGACTTCCTCAATCAATCCATATACGACGGTAACAGGACAAAGGTTGTTGGCAAAAAGATAGCAAAATCAAACCGTTTGATGACTTTCAGCAAACAGTATATTCCCTTCCAAATTAGGAATGAACCAAAACAAATCATCAATGCTAAAAAATTCCTAGTCCAAATTTATTAGGACGGTTACCGTAGAAGAATTTCAAAGATATACCGGAACATAAGGTTTTGTATTCATTTTATTTGAGGAGGCAAAGTCAAGTTTGAAGAGATCAAGTCTTTTGAATAGCATTTTTTTAAATAATTTATAACGCCAAATACCTGCTATATCATCTTTAAGGAAAAAAAGGTAACAATTCAAATATAGTTCGATTAGTTATTATTTTTATTTTGTAATTATGTTCAGGGGGGGGGGGGGGCACTAGTAATGTACCATCATGTTTTAATCGCGATATGGGCTCGTTTTAGTTAGGCAACAGTTCTTCCTTATTTGCATGTCACATAATGAGAGCACTTGAACTTGTTAAAGGTCTTTGATGATTCACAAGCATGATTTTGAAAACTTATTTTTTAAGAGATCAATAACTATGTGCGGTTAAATTTGATATCCATTTTCGCATCTACCTATAATCTTCAGGTGGTAATGTAAATTCTAAAGGCGTTCCATTAAACGAAAACTGGTTTATTTCTTCGGATTTAGTGATTTCGGGTAAGAAGTTTTCCAGGTTTCCACAGCCATTGTAGTCTAAACAAGTGTTTGGGTTCTGTAAAAGCTGTATTTGAGCTTCACTGCTATCGTATGAGCGATGGATGCTGGAAGATTCTAATGGGACTTGCGCTGTCGAATACTGTGCTAAAATAGCTTCAATGCTTTTATATAAATCAGCTTGGCGCAGTATTCGAGTACTAAAAGCATTTATAAGGCCAAAAACTGACCGAAGCACGTCAATTTCCTGCTGCGCCAGCGCATTAGCAAGTGTTCTTAAGTTTATTGCATCTTTCAAACTTTCTGCAATTACCAAAAGCCTAGCTTCCACGGTAGCCCCATTGGACTCAAATGCATATATTGGAATATTACATGTTGATAAAAGGAAACTGTTTGCATTTTCAAGTGGAAAGCTTAAGCTCAAGCTCCATTCGTCTTCAAGATGTAATTTCACATAACCTGAACGGCAAGCCGCACACCATACCAATGCTTTCATCCAGTGTATAGAAAGAATTATATTCACACTCTGAATATCAGAGCAAACTACATCCAGACGTAGCTTGGAAAAGCAGCTCTGAATATTTATAATAGAGTGTTGGGGAATATCCAGAGAATGTTCAACAAACATCGAATCAAAACGGTAATTACCTGAATACTGTGTTTGGTCCACTAGTAGATTAAAAAATGCTTTTCTCGGTATCAAGTATAATTTGCAGAGTTCAATAAACCCTGTTAACAGCTTCAAATCATCGTCCAGTTTATCCAGTGGGAGCGGAACAATTGTGTCAAGTACCACTGGTAGAGAATCTTGGGCACAAATATATCTCTCGGCAATTAGCAAAGTGTAATAAACCTTGGATAAATAATGAGCATCTTTAACCGGTGAGTTGGCATAAGTTTGAGGCTTATGCAACCCTAAAACTTGTGCAATAGAAATAGCTTCACGCAAATATATCATAGCTGCCAGCTTTCCATCTGAGACATTAGAATTGTAGATGAACATAAAAAATGAGCCCAAAAGCGTATCTATACTTGGACTACGGCGGTGAACATGTGTTTCTCGAACTTTGACAAACTGCAGAGCATAATCATTGGCACCAATATTCTTCGGGATTTGTTCTATTAGCGACTTTTCACTTAAAAAACTTGTTTGTGTCTTTATTGCAGCACAAACGGCCAATACAAGAGCATAGGTCCGCGAGTCTTCCAGTCGCAAAATTGGTTCCCGAACAAGTTTATTTAATCTCGTGATGACCTGCTTAACCTCTATTACTGGCCATAAACAATAAAATGCACTCTGGTAAATCTCAACACATGGTAAAAGCTTATCAATGGGCAATGGAGATATTCCTAACGCAGTTTCTGCCATTAAGCCTGGCAATGTCTGTCGACTATTGCCCTTTGGTCCGCACTTTTTACGCACACGATTACTAGTGCACTCTATTTCGTTATTGACACAACGCAAACAAGGCCTGCTCTCAGAGCAACGCACTTTTCGCGCGGCACAAGCATCGCATGGACGTGAATAAGAAGTCCTAGCCTTGCTTTTACTCAAAGGGTCTGACATTATAAAAACCACAAAAATGTACTCACTTTCGAGGTAAAATTAAGGACACTAATCTGGCCTATACAACGAAGGCATCCCTTGAATTTAGGTACAAAGTATGCTCTTCTTGGTGTTCTTGGTCATCTCACTGTGTCCTGTGGTGCGGCAAAAATTTCATTTCCAAGATGTATAATCATGCGTTGCGGATGTTTTTTTTGGTGCAAACAGGCCATGATTATACAATATTTACTATCAAAATAGATAAGGCTAAAAGTTTAATAAGGGCTTTACAAGTGGACTGTGTTTATATAAATTGATATCAGAAGTATTTTTAGACTTTCTAAGCTAATTACAACTTGTTTTGATCTATTTTGATAAGTAGTGCAAATATCAAAGTGCGAAATCTTTTAAGGAATTGGGAAGTTGATAGTTTTTAGGCTAGGCTGGGAATAGTGCAGGGATTGTTTTATTCAGAAAGTTAACTCAAATGAATGATTTATAGCTAATAGAAATGGACAATAAAAAACTGTAGGTTTAGTGAATGTACGCAAGATTGGAAAAAAGGTTGAGAAATTATTAAAGCATTAATAATACTTAAATTCGAAGCATACATAAATAGGGCATGGTATGGAATTTAATAGTTCACTGTGTTTTGCCTTGAGTTTAGGTATTACATCAGGGTTCACCCACAAGTAGCTTAAAATCATGAAAGAACTATTTTCCATTTGACAATCAAATGTCTCTACCTACATTATTTTGGATGCTCTTTGAAGTGTCACTAGAATATTAATACATTAGTATTGGGAATATAGAGTTTAATCAGGTAAACTCATATGGTATTCTAATACTGTACTTTTGGATAAATATGAATACGTTTTTGCCATTTTTTTAAAAAAAAATATTAATACTTATAGCTACCCATCAAAATTTTAATCATCATTAATTCAAATTTTATGATAAAAAGTGGCCCAACCCCACCAAATACCAACAACGGTCCTTCTAGTCACTTTTCTCAAACAATAGTATATTAGAAAATTAGTTTATTTCCGCTTGAAAACTTATAGCTCCTCATATAGATGAAGATGGTCATGGAAATGTTCTTTTGAACACCTCATGAATATATCAAGTGATAATTTTATGTTTTTTTCATGCTTATTTCTCTAACAGTCAATTAATAAACACTATTTACATTTTCGAGTATTATATCTAGTCTATTTATATTAACTGGAATATTCTATGTTATTTTTATCAATGTCAATATATCTTTTATGGTGATATTAGAATTTGGTCTATATTGGTTTTTATTTTTCTTCCAGCAAATATTCACTTGGTACTCGTGTATTTTTAATGCTATGGATCGAGTTTTATTGGGAAAAGTTTTAGGTTTATGCGCGGGCAATATTAATGACCTAAATGACCTATTTTCTGTTTTTAAATTGAAATGAAAGTTCAGAATACGAATAACGAATATATAGTTTCCACATTAGGGCCATTTAACTATACATTATATTGAATACTGTCAACATTGTTTGTGAAATTAATTACCTATGCCGCTCTCTTCAACTTGGTTAAAATTAAACCATCTATCTCTGTGATTGATTTTTCTCCTTTCTAACATAAGTATTCGATATGTAATCAATTTGTTTTCTGATAACTTTTGTTACTGATATGTGGTATAAATCTCCTCTATACCACCTACTGCTTTTCATTTGTCAGGCAACATTAATACCATTTTTAATAGAAACCATCACCTACTAAAAAAGACATTTAGTAAAAGCTTTGATTATTGTGCAAATAAGTGTCTTTAATACACACCTATATATACATATATTTAATAAAGAACGGCTATGTTTTGTATTGATTACAAAAATACTTTTTTGTAGGTATCACTTGCATTTGGGACTCAGTTGATAATATTAATAATAGTATATATAGTATTCCCATACAAAAAATAAACGGTGGTTTGATTTAATAATTTAACCAAAAGATGATATAGTCAAGTATAAATACTAATTTATCTATACATTTACTCAATTATTAAGATTGAAAATGTCTTCCGAATAACAGTTATAAAGTGAATGTGGACACGAACTCTCAAGAAAGTCAAAATGCAAAAGCTTGAAGATGGAATGTAGTGAATGAGAATACAAGCTATAAATCAACCATTAAAAAATTCCCTAAATTCAATTACAAACTTGGAATTTGAATATAAGCCACACCAACTATACCGCCAAATTTTTGCTACATCTTTTGATACGTAACATATCCACTCTTTCTTTCCAATTCAATATTTTTATTTTACTACCTACTATAAAACTGAATCGTTTGAGCAAATAGTTACGTTTTTTTCTTTGGATCACATAGTCATGACTTGTGGTATGGAGGTCTTCTATAATTTTGGGATGTTTTTATTTTAAAAAATTCCTCCAAATTCCACACATTAAAGCCTTCATTTTGATCCCTAAACGATATCGATATCCACAATGCCATGCGTATTTGTAAATTAAATAAATTTCAGGTTGTGAATGATAGATAAGATCAGCTCGGAACGCATTTTTTCACATTCCGTTTGATGAATTTATGAAGATGTTCAATGATTATGAATAGTGCCTCAACACGTTTAGAGCACTTAGCTGTGTACCTGAAATGCCGGTAACAGAAACTCTTATCGGTATTGTTCTACTACCCTTCGATATGTGAGTTGGTATTTATAAATGAAAATGACATTCAGTGTGGAATTTAGTACCTTCAAAGTGCGATGTATTTAAAGTAATGAGGTTCCTGTCCATTGTCGATTTCCTCTTGTTGAAACCTACTGTGGCTAATTTATGTATATAAGTTTTATTTCATCAAAGAATGAGATTAGATTTATATACCATTGCAGCTAGCTTGGTTGCTAATGCTGGTGCAGCTTTTATTCCAAGACAAAGCATTTCTAGTATTACATCTAATACACACCCACCAGAAGTCACAACTCTGGTTGAAGATTCTATCAACAAGAATGGGACAATATCGGTAATTTCTACAGTTGAAGGTCTACAGCGAAGACTACGAATACAACGACGTTCGGATATGGCCCAAAGCGATTGTAATAATGATTTAGAAATGCCAAAAAATGATGATGAAGACAAGAATTCTGATGAAGATAGCTCGAACAGCTCTATACAAGAGAGTAAAACTGAAACCTCTAAACCATTAGAGACAACAGAAGTTTCAAGTGAAAGCAGCTCCTCGGAAGATGCAACAACCCAAGATGATAATAAACCTCAGGAAGAGGAAAAACTGCAGGAAGATGAAAAACTGCAGGAAGATGAAAAACCGCAGGAAGATGAAAAACTGCAGGAAGATGAAAAACTGCAGGAAGATGAAAAACTGCAGGAGAATGCAACAACCCAAGATGATTCAACACCGACTTCAATCAGTGTGGAGGACAACAAAACAGAATCAATAGAGATAGCAACGCCCTCAAACAAAAACGATAATGATACACCAGAACCAACAGAGAACTCTGATATCAAACTGTTGAATGGAAACAAATCTGAGGAGGAGGATGTAAAACAAACTGCACCCAACAATGAAAATAATGAAAATGCCGAAGATAAAACTGAGCAAAATTCACTATACGAGCAACAACCTGTTGATCAAGATTCAATTTCTACCACGTCTGAAACCCAACAAGCAGATACACAAGAAGATGAGATGCTTTCTAGAGAAATCAAAATATTTGCTGAGAAATGTGAAAAGTATGAGCAACATGTTTTGGAAAAACTTACTCAAATGGTGGATGGTCATAAAATACCACATAAAGAATTGAAATATCTTCTGCAGCAACTTCAAAATTGTTCATTAACACTGGAAGATTTATTGAAATATTTGGAGAAAATTGAAGAAGATAATAAAAGACAAGAACAATCTACTAGCGATCAGAATGATACTAAAGGTAGTCAAGGAAGAGATTCAGGAAGCCAATCAAATGATTCAGATAGTCAAGGAAATGATTCAGACAAGCAAGCAAGTGATTCAGGGAGTCAAGCAAATGGTTCAGACA